>LPNX010471999.1:273483-358157 GCA_001517045.1 Pseudotsuga menziesii | reverse complement strand
AACTAAAAAATAAAACTATCATTCACCCACAGATCATTCTATTCACCACATCATGTCATAAAATAAAAATAGAGCTGCCAAGCATAAAATCAGCTATCAAACTCCAGATCTGTTTTGCAGAGATCTTATAAGGAAAAAAATTCAAACTCCAGATCGAATTTGCAGAATAACTAAGCGTTTCAAATCATTCAATCTCTAGATCGACTTTTCAGAGATCTTATAAGGAAAAACAAGCATTCAAAGCATTCAACCTCCAGTTCGATTTTTCACAGAGGTTTTATGAATAATATCATTCACACTCCAGATCCATTCAAAGCACAAATCATGAAATCGCCATCACCAAATCGAAATAATAACCAGTGTTTCGATAGAGCATATAACCGGCTAGAATGCGGTCCCTAGGATAAAATCATGGCATATAACATAGGTTTTAATAAGGACCAGTCTTCAAAACTAAAAACCCCAGATCGATGAAATCGTGGCCAATATAAACAGAGTTCAGACATGCATAAACACAAGCTATAAAGCAATCTTTAGGGCGATGAGGTTCATGGCATAATAAACAACATAATGAACATCCACACTATAAGCATTCATCACATAGTGGCATAATAACAGAGGTTTAAGTAAAGCTCAGTATTTAAGGAACTAAAACCCCATATCGATGAAATCGTGGCCAATATAAATAGAGTTTAGACATGCATAAACACAGTCTATCACCGTCCACCAAATCTGAATCGTGGTACATATATAAAAAAACTAATCTTTAGACAAAGCATAAAACAGATATTGATTTTATGAAATCGTGGCGTAAGAGGCAGATATTTTAATAAGGAATAAAAACTCAAGCTATAGATTGATTTCTTTTCTGAATCGTGGCATAAAAGTCAATGACATTAATAAAAATAAAACTCAAGCCAGAGATCGATTTCTCTTCTGAATCGTGGCATATAAGATAGTGACATTAATAAAAATAAAAATCAAGGCAGAGATCAATTTCTTTCCCGAATCGTGGCATAAAAGTCAATGACATTAATAAAAATAAAACTCAATCCAGAGATCGATTTCTCTTCTGAATCGTGGCATAAAAGACAGTGACATTAATAAAAATAAAAATCAAGCCAGAGATCGATTTCTCTTCTGAACCGTGGCATAAAATGCAGTGACATTAGTAAAAATAAAAACTCAAGCGAGAGATCGATTTCTCTTCTGAATCATGGAATAAAAGGCAGTGACATTAGTAAAAATAAAAACTCAAGCCAGAGATCAATTTCTCTTCTGAATCATGGCATAAAATGCAATGACATTAGTAAAAAGAAAAACTCAAGCCTGAGATCGATTTCTCTTGTGAACCGTGGCATAAAAGGCAGTGACATTAGTAAAAATAAAAACTCAAGCCAGAGATTGATTTATCAATGGACCCGTGGGCATAAAAATATGGAGATTATAACCACGCACAGTATTAAAACAATTAGCTAAGCCCAATCGTTATCAAAACTGTCATGCAATTACCGGATCTAAATATTAAACAATGTTTTACATAGCACAAAATTCATGCCAACATCTAACCACCAGCACGATTGCAGAGGATTTACCTTCAAATAAAATGAGTAGAATGCAATTCCCCAATGCCTACCCCTCGACATCTTTCACCCCCCCTTTTATAGGAAAAACACATAGGGACAAGTGGCAGATTTACCGACAGGTTTCCCCTTTAGGGGGGAGTAAAATCCTCCTTGGATTCCAAGTTGTTTCCTTGGTTAACATTTCTATGTCAGGGATGGAGCGGCACCTACTCATCCAATTCCATATGTAATCAATGATACTATTGACCATTCCCCAAATAAAGGAAAAAGGTATACATTTCCTTTTTAATAATATCACTCACTTATTAAAAACAAATTTCAACAAAAAAAAGGGCATCGAGTAATATAGTTATTTGTATGTAAATAAATTATAAGAATGATAAAGTATTGTGAGGGTCAAGTAATAATTTGAGGCATAAATTAATTGGAACAAGTGTATCATTAGTGGACATATCTACATTCAAACATATTCCCAACAAAAACGCATAGACTGTGTCACTTTATGGGTATAAAGAGGCCCCCTAATAAAATTAAAATAAATGTATCACCATTCATATTTCTTTTCCAGTTCCCCGACTTGACTAAGATTATAATTTTCCCACTAGTGGATCTGTTTCCTTATCATTTGGTCATATCAAGTTCACCCTCTAAGTCAAACAGTCGAATTCCTAACCCAGGGTGTTAGACTCATAGTCGTCTTTTTCTAATCTTTTTATTTTCTAATGGGGGTCGTGAGGGGACATTACACTCAAGTTCCACGATGCCAAGGCAAGGAATGAATAGACACAAGGGAAAAACCATTTACATGCTTTGAGCCACATGAAGAAGCCTTTAACCACTCACATTGTGTTTTCCTTAACTCACAAAAGAAACTAAAACACAAACCACGATACCATAAACCACTTTGCACAGTAATGCAGGCTACAGTGCCAAAGAATAAGGAAGTTGCAGGCCTCTCATGGCTGCAAGGACTCACAACACAGTTTGCAGGAAGAAAAACCCTTGGAAAAAAATGCAAAGGAGTAGGGTTACAATTGTTTTAAGTCAACCAACGCATGGAGGAGGCTTGTCCACGTGCCCTTCCAAAAATCTAACCAAATGTGGGTGAATTTCTAATGTCAGCATTGCACATTTCGATTTTGAAACTTATCATTGCCAATAATAAAAATCATGCTAATGACTATATTATAATAGTTCATATCATTGCCAATAATGAAATTCATGCCATCGATATTATTATACCATGGAAACTAGTATAATATCGGAACGAAACTTATAATGGATATTGCCATGAGTTTTGACTACATTATAGTAGCTGATAGGTAGTAAAACTACCTTAGGTTACAAGTTAGTATTTTTGTTATGGCCTAATATTGATAAACTATAAATCAACATAGTATTATAATATTGCAATAACAATTGTATCATGGTTATAATCTAGAGATTAAGAATACAGCTTGTCTACTAGTTGTGCAAGAAGATAATCATATTTGCAAACAAATCAAGCCAGTTTGGTATTGTTTCATGACTAGTAAAGGAGAAATAGAGTATATATATAATGTTATTATGATTTATTTTATAAACTGGAAAAGCTCTAAACTTCTCCACATAAAGACTTGATGCTGATAAATGAGGGAGTCTTCAAGAAGATTGAAGACTAACCTTTTTGAAAGAGTTTATCATAAGAAGCTATTAAATCATTGTAAACTTTACCAACGAAAAACAGAAGAATATGTTCATACTTAAAGAACAGTACATTTGAGTATTAAACATAAAAATAGCAGTAAGACCACGAAACAATCGAAGTAATTATATACCAAGATCATGAGCTCTATGCTCACTATGGTTATTTATAGTTGACTAGGTACGATAGTTTATAAAAGATAATCATCTTACGACAGAAGGAACCTTGGAAGAACTCATTCTTGTAAATAGCATTGATTATGTCAAGGATAAAAGGTCTTTATGGCTTAAATATAAATACTGTCATAGATCCAAAACAATGAAATAAACTTACTTTACCTCATTAGAGACTTGCAACTTAATAATCAATTTATACTAGCATCTTCACATGCTAGAGAAGTACTTTCTCGACATAATTTAAAATAAACACCTGCTTGATCATACGGTTACCTGCTGAACATGTAAGAACCAACAGTCCATTTGAGTTAGCAGAACGCTAAGTAAGCCCCGATTTCAAACAAGGTTTCTCACCTACTTGACAAAAATAAATCATCAGTATAGCTAGCAGCAACTAAATGCAAGTCCTCTTTCTATCACATATGAAAATTAAAGTTGTATTAGTTTTTCTGTTATTTGAAACTAATCCTTAAAATTTGTTAAACTATCTCATTTTCCGCTAACCGCTAGTAGTTACTAAACTACGTTTTAAGACATTTTATGTCACTTTAAAAATTTTAAATTTTTATGAAATTTTGGGCCATTACAAGTATTATATGTGTATAAAATTGCAAATATTATTTTAAATAAGAATCCAAAGGATCACATATAAGCATATCAATATACTCATGGGAATACACTAGTAATGAATCCTTTGTATGAAAGGAGGAATAATGAGATGTTCACAATCTTCAAGAACGTTCTGAGTATTGATACCAAGAACAAAGGAGGATATGCTGAATCACATGAGATCAAGTAAGGTAAGTGGTATGACACAATTAAGTCTTGATTTGGCTAAGCAAGCATCCTGGAAATTACTGGGTTGCACACCATCAATGAGAGAGGTATGCACAAGGTGTGAAGAATCTGGCACATAGTTCTCAAAATCTAAGATAGGAGATTTAGAGAACAATGAATTGGTTATAGGATCATAATCAATATCAATATCAGCAACAGCTCCATATGTTACTTTTTTTTCATCCTTCAAGAGACAGAAAAAGATGGCTCTTCAATATTTGCTTCTTCATTGAAGGAGGAAGCATTCAAATCAAGGAGGGAAGAAACAACATGAAATATATGAGAAACTTCTTCATCATGATAAAATTCATTATAGAATTTAAAGGCCAAGAAATCTTGAGATAGAGAATGAGAGGAGATGTTGGGTTCGCTCCATGCTTCATCTTCAATTTCCTGCAAACCAAAAGCTTTGTCCAAAATTTTCCAAAGCTCAAATGGAAACTCAACAGAATCTATGAGATGATATATATTTGGAGACATTCCTAAACACATAATTCCATAAGATCTATCACAATTATTTATCCAATCAATCTTCTCTTCATAAGACTCAGGTTCACTCAATGCACCAATGGAGACATCAAAGAGACATTGCCTCTTCAAGTATGCAGTCATCTTTGGCTTCCAATCATCATAGTTGAAAGGAGATAGTAGAGGAACTTTTGAATCCATATTGAAGTTGTTTATATGCTCTAGTAGATACTCTTTGCAACATGCAAAACATACTAGGAGAAAATCTTGTATGTTAGAAAAGCTCTTCTTCAAAGAGGGATAAGAGACTAGATGCGCCCCTCAACTCTATAGAACTTGATCAATATTGCTGCTGTAGAAGATGGCAAGGTTGTCCTCCCTATAGCTTTGATACCATGTAGAAATAATATATCAATGCTATGAGCAATGATGCTAAGAATAAGCACCTGAAATAGATCTTGCTACTAAGAATTCTCACAAGCATACACAGGAAAAATAGAGAGAAGAAAAGAGACTGAATCATATGAATGAAGAGATGAATATTGGTGTGTATCCTTCCATTTAATAATGCTGAATAATAGTGTACATAAATAGTATATCCCTCATAGGAAAATCTAATTGTATGGAAACAACTCATAAAGCTCAAAAAGGCTGACTTACCAAAGTATAGCAAACCCCCATAGGTGGCTAAAGCACTTCCCAAATCTATCAAGGACCTCAGGAGCTGGAAAAAGCATGAGTGAGTTGTCAAGGTGATGAAAAAAACATGCTAATACTATAAAATGGAGAAAAATTAATGGAGGATGGGTTGGAAACAAAAGCTTCCAGTTTCCTAGTTAACTAGCTTTTAGGCTTATCCATAGAAAAGCGGAAAAAGAGGAAAAAGAAGAAAAAGAAGAATAAACCAGAATCTACTGTAAAGTGATGTATACTAATTCTAGATGGTCAAAAGGTGGTTAAGATCAACCTAGAATTAGGAATAAATCATTCCTAGGATATAGATGGCATGTATTGACTTTAAGGTGCAAGCGTATGCCAACTAATTAAGCTAGTGGTAATGATTAATTATTTTATCCCAATTTATGAGTGGGTTTAATATATTCCAACACAACTCTGGATCATTTATTAAATATACTGCACCAAAAACATCATACCTCAAATAGTTCTCAAAATTGCTTATAGGCACTACACCAACAACAACAAACCTCAAATTGTCCTGAAAATGGCTTGTAGGCTTCTTTATTTTTAGTATGGACCTCATATTATCGGATTTAGATGTTGATAATGAACTATTATTTTTAATCCCAACTTGAACTGAATTTAGCATCTTCGTGTCTTTCTTCTTAGATGATATCAGGGATGTAGCATGATTTTTCTTATTCTCACCTACCCGATGTGTCTTTTGCCAATTTTCCTGCTTATGTATTTCCCTCTTAATATCATGTTTCCTAGAAAAAGTGTCATAATGCATTTGAATAGATGTATCTTTTTGCATTTTCAACATTTCCTCTGACTCATCAGTTGCTTCTTGGATTTTATCATTTTTTGTAAACTTTACCTTCTTAGCGGAATCCTTTAAGATTTCATCAATACATGATATGGATTTCCCATCATCAATCTCTAAAATAAATTCCTCTTTCTCTGTACATTTATGATCATACTCCTCACATATCTCTTTAATTTCTCGAGTAAAGTCAGTTTCAACCTTTCCTCGACTTTTGGATGACAACTTATTTTTCAACTTAGAGATGAGTTCCTAAACATCAGTAGCAGCACAGAAACCAATGCAAAAGAAGAAATAAAAAAATGAAATCAATAAACCAAAACCTGCATCTACTTGTAAAATAAAAACCACATCCTATATTTTGAAGACCAAGGTGACCAACTTGACATGCTAGAGAACACATATAAGGTATCTGACCAGATTATAACCAAAGGAATTTATCCAACAAGTTTGGATAATTTTCTTCTAATGAATGTACTGCTATGTTCACATTTCCCTCTTATCGCACCGAATATTTAAGTGGTCTGGAAGGGTTTCAGGATTCATGCAATTACTCTTAACTCTGTGGATATATCTCTGTTGTAGAGTACAACCTCTCTAGAAGCTTGATTTCTTCCTTGTTCACTGTAGAGATCGAGTATATGTTTTTACAAACACTTTGTATACACTGGGCTGTAACGGACTGTAAGTAATTTGGTATGTGACTTTGACAAATAGTTGTAGTGTATATTATTGAATGTAGTAGTAGTTGTTCAATCCTTATGATGATTGTACTTAGATGGTTTAGAAGAAAGTTCTTATAGAATATGTAATATTTACCATCCACAACATTTAAGCTTGCAAAATAAAATGCTACAGTAATAATAAAGCATAAATCATACTTTTCATGCTAAATTCCTAGATCTAGATTTTACTAAAAAATAAGGTGAATACATGGCTGGAAAATTCGATGCACTAACAATGATGGAAAAAGGTGTCCTCCATGACTTCAACTTTCTCCTTGGTATTAATAAAGCTGGGCATACTTCAATGAACAAATATAAACTACTGTAGATGCCTTTCAATAGATAATATTTAGTGGATTTAGTAGATATCAGACCTCACACAAGAAAAAGCGGCAGCAGAATGAAAATTTAATTCCAATAAATATCTATAACACAAGAGATAGCTCCATAACATGCCTAACAAAAATAACTACTTCCCACATGCACTATAACACAAGTTTCTTCTTCTGCAGCTTAGCATAAATATCATATTTTTCTTGGCCACGCCCTTCAAAAAATGTGCAAGTCTCTACTATTGAACACTATACTCTACTGTGGCAACATATTCATTTAGTGATAGCGAGTGTAAAGATGGAAGGAATATGTAGTTCGCCACACATTATGGAAGCAACTGGCTTCCCTTGTTAATGGTGCGTCCTCCTCACGTGTAACACTGGGTGCGTTTGTAAAATTATCTAGCATGTATGATTTGGGATCGATGCACACACAAAATTCCGTAATGAATGATGGTTTTTAATGAAAAATAAATGGCTCAATTCATGAAGTTTTCACAGCTGAATAAAAGATAAAACACATCTTAAATCTTGCTAAATCCAAGTATAAGTGGGATCTAGCTTGAGGTTTCAAAAGATGGCTTGGTATTCAACCCCAAAAAGAAATATTTAATCCTTTTGGACTAGCAATTAATAAATATGCTAGCCGTGTCATGAGCTTGGGAACACCCTACGCTGCAGATACCTACATATTTAATCCAATATTATTTTACTAGCCATATTTACTATATCAAGCTGGTGTCTATAGACGCTGTTTATATAGATTCTTACCAGAGTATGGAAGGTGAGAACATGCATTCATTTCCTTCTATTCTACTAGCTGTGCCCTCCCTTAAACAGTGAATGCAACTCATCCTCCCTTTCTCCTTGAATTTGATGCCACGATTTTATAAGAGGACAACCTTCTCCTCTAGCAAAAGAGCCCTATACTGTGCACTATATATTCAGCTTACAAACCACAATCCAGTAGAGGGACTTGGTTCCATCTAGAATAAGACCTTGCGATCCAGTGGTTTTTGTACCCAGATTAAAGATACAACCACCATTTTTTCAATTGCAGCAGATTTTTTAGGTAAGCCAAGGTTCAAACCTCGTGTCTGTTAGTAAGGTTATTTAAATAAAATAGTAGGAAACCATACTAGGTTCATATCATGAAATGAATTTAAATATATTGTGAGGAAAATGAAAAAAAAAATAAAATTATAGAATGAGAATGTAAATGGCACAAAACTTACCTTGGATGCGCCATTTCCGCCCGCTGCCATATTCAAACAGGCATTCCCGCAGATAGATATTGAGTTTACCAATTTTTTTCCAGATGTGTGTGAAGTTACTCATAAGTTGAAATTTTGCATAAGCATTAATTTGGACATATTTTAGATCAAACCTATAAAATTCATTTCATTAAAAAACATTAAAAGAGCGGGAAACACAACATATTGTATTTAAGTTTAATAAGGACGATGTTGGAATTTCATTTAAATATTTTTAATGTTTTGAATTTTTATTTTGTCTATCATATAAATTTGCACTAAACCAATCAACAAAGGTTGATGGAGAGAAAATTTTGTGATAATGGGAAAATTATTCCTTATCCCATCCCCTAGGTATCATTTGGTCACGATGAATTTTACCCATCACAATGGTAAATCCACATCAAAAATATGAAAATCCAATGAAGACATCGTAAAAATTCCTACAAAGTCTCGTGCCAAATACGTCGAAAATCCGACAAATAGGGGCGCTGAAAATATGACGAAGTAACATCAGAAGTTTGACCTATAATTCTATCAATTTAAAAAAATTTAATCAAATTTTGAAATTTGAAAGTGAAATCCGATAAAATAGTACATTTCATTGGATGCTGTCAGATTTTTTTGTTGGATTTTGTTTACAAATCTTGTTGTGAATGCACCTAGGGTAGACTTGGAAAGTAACCTCAGTTGATAATTTGGGAGGGCGCTTGGGTGATTCCAGTGCTTGCACCTAGAGGGCTCTTCATGAGACACCAAGTAACTACTCTCGTTCCTTCATTGGTTAGTTCTAGGCCCTCATCATCATAGACTTTCCTTTGGAAGGCATATTTGTTTTTCTGGTTTGATACTTAGGTATTTTTCTAGTGGTGTGTTCTTTGTACTATTGGTTTCCTGTCGACCTTATACTTTGTCTTATTATTTGAAACTATGGCTAATGCCCCTTTGAACACCAACCAAGAGATAACCATGCTGGGGACTCCTTGTACTATTCCTCTCACAGGAAATGTTGGTGTTCCTTTGATAGCCACCTTGAATCTACCTGGATTCACCCTAGGGATACTGGTGTGGTTTTTTTCCACTCCAACTATCCTGAATGCTCTTGATGCTTCTTAAGTAATATACTTATATCAAGGGCATCAAACAAATGCTTTCCCTTCACCTGTAGTTGCCTCTCCTCCTCCTTCTACCTCATGCGGTGAAAGTAATGATACTAGTAATCGATAATCTAAAAGGAGTAAAAGAAGGCATAATAAGAAGAAGACACATCAGCAAGGGGGCACCCATTCAAAATCTGTAGGTCAAGTTGAACCTCACCACCCAGCCTTTGCAGTTCATGCTGGGGGAACCTATCTAACCTCTGCAGGTCATGTTGGATCTAAGCACTCAAACTATGCAAGTCAGGTTGATCTTCACCATCCAGCCTTTGTTGATCATGCTAGTCGAATCCTTCCAATCTTTCCAGGTCACATTGGACCTCTGTAGTTCATGTTGAGGGCACCCATTCAAACTCCCCATACAACATCTGTAGGTCATGTTGGATCCATCCACCCAGCCTCTGAAGATCATGCTGGGGGAACACACTCAACTACTACAAAGCATGTTGATCATTCCCGTCCAACCTCTGCAATTCATGTTGGACCCAGTCTCTCAGCCTTTGCAGGTCATGGTGGGGGCAGTCTCTCAACCTTAGTGGTTCATGTTGAGTGAAAAAAGACATCCACTATGAGTCATGTTAACACTACTGAAAATACTCACAGTTCAAAACATAAGCCTAAGTTTCCTTATAAGCTTTCTGAGGGAGACTACCTTAATTATCTATTCCCTTGGCATTGTAGAGGTACAGATATTTTGGTTCCAAGGTCATCCTGTTTTTGAACATCCTGAAGTCTCTCAACAAGAAGCCTCTCTTAGTCAGGTTGGACCCAGTCACCCAACCTCTGGTGGTCATGCTGGTGTCAAACTCTTAGCCTCTGTAGATCATGTTGAGAGAAAACAGTTAGCCACTGCTAGTCATGTTTACACCATTGAGAAAATTGGTCATTCTAAGTGTGAAATTAAGTTCCCTTGTAAGATATGCGAGGAAGATCATGTTGCTCACTAGTTCCCTGCTATTATAGAGGTGCAAAGAGTGTGTTATGAGACTCAAGAATGTCCTACTCCTGAACAACCTATAGTTTCTCAATAACCTACTCAACCTTTGGTTGATCTAGTGGTCGAACCTTCCAAATATTTGGTTCAGCCCACACTTGTATCAGAGAGTGATCCTTATGTGATTGAACCAATGTCATCTTTGGTCAATCCCATTCTCCCTGCTGAGAGTGAATTTCATGAAGTGGTTGAATCAATTCCATTGTCAATCAATCCCACTCTTCCTTTGGAGAGTGAAGTGTTAGCTAGTCACATTTTCTTCACTGCTAGTTCAAAACTTACTAAACAAGGGGACATTGAACTTGCTTCAGATGAACCCCCACCAAGCTATCAGATTGCTTCCTTTGGTTGGGATATCCTAGTTGAGCTGATCCTTCCTTCAGATGCACCTTTTCAGATAAAGGTCAAAGTTGGAAAATACATGATTGCTCGTTGTATTGTTGTTGAAGGATCCTCAGTTAGTATATTTGCTGCTCACGCTTGGAGAGGCATGGGATATCCCAGCCTTGTGTCCACTTCTAGTCAGTTACTAATGTTTGATAGAAGAACTAGTATATCCTTCGGAATTCTTGCTAAAACACCTATTAATTTGGGTGGGAATATTGTCTTAGTTAATTTCATGGTGAAAGAAGAACCTCTTGACTTCAATATGCTCCTTGGACGTGATTATGTTTATGCCATGTAGGTTGTGGTGTCAACATTCTTTCGTGTGATGTACTTTAATCATGGGGAATAAATTGTCTCTATTGATCAGTTATGTTTTCTTTATCCCTCTCATGACCCAACTAGAAACCATGTATTTAATTTATTGATTCCCAGTGTCTCAGTAGACACTACCCCTCCACAGGCAAGTTATGTGGCCTCATATCCCTTGTGTTCAAGTGTTACTGAGAAGAATATTATGTGTTCATGTTTACCTTCTCGGGACTTGGTCCTAGCAGTTGACCAGACAATTCATCCTATACTGACTATGGAGCCTGCTCTCCACTTTGTCAATCCATTTTAAATTTTAGACATGTGTCCTACTTCAGATGATATCATTCTTTTAGATGAAGTATTCCTAGAGTCTTTGATACAGTATGACCTTCTTTTGGATGTTGGTTCAATTCTGACTAAGTATAAAACTAATTTTATTAGTAAGCCTCATATCCCTTGTGTTCAAGTGTTACTGAGCAGAATCTTATGTGTTCATGTTTACCTTCTCGGGACTTGGTCCTAGCAGTTGACTAGGCAATTCATCCTATACAGAATATGGAGCCTGCTCTCCACTCTGTCGATCCATTTTAAATTTTAGACATGTGTCCTACTTCAGATGATATCATTCTTTTAGATGAAGTATTCCTAGAATCTTTGATACATTATGACCTTCTTTTGGATGTTGGTTCAATTCTGACTAAGTATAAAACTAATTTTATTAGTAAGCCTCATCTTCCCATGGACTGAACTCCTTATGTTGTTATTTTTGAGTTTTTGGACTCTCCCTTCAAACAACAAGTGAGTGATCCTGATGAGTTTGATTTTTCTTTTGAAATTTTCAACTCTTGTGATATTGCGTTTGTTCTTGCAGAATCTATCTCCCTCGTTGGTTTTTATTTTTCTACTGAGGTTGATATTATGGATTATAAATCCTTAGATCTTGGCACTATAGAGCCCTCTTTATTTGGCTATACCTTGACTACACGTTTTGTAGAAGATAGAAAAGTTGCATGTGTTTCTGCCAAAGTGACCTGCATCGGATGTTTTCATATGAATGTGATTATGATGTTGTTGTTTCTTGGAGACAATATTTTTAGTTGGATCCCCAACTGTTTACTGACCTCCCCTTGTTGTTCAAGGTGTAACTGCATTTGCATGTACCCTACTTCCGCTTATGATCTCGATGCTGGATTCCATCATTTTAACTCGTTGTATAATCCCTAATCATCACTCTCATCATCGCTCAACCTTGTACCATTTTTCCTTTACAACTTGACACCCTTTACCTTGAGGATACATTCCCTGGGTGTCTTTATCCTACATATGTTCCTTGCATTATGCATAGGTTTGTTCCTCATGCTTGGAACTAGTTTCTCCTGCCTATAACACTCATCGACTTGCATTTAGAGCATTCTTTCTGCTTTCCTTCGAGCTCGTTAAAAACAATAAGGAGGTTGCGAGTTGACTTTTTTGTACTCGTTAAAACTTCACAGGAAATATATGGAGTAAAAATTGGACTAGATTTTCGAGTTAACTTGTTTGTTTAGACTCATTAAGGTAAATTGAACAATCATTTGCATAGGTATAAGTTCACCCCTTTTTATAGCCTTGTGGATTACTTAGGAAAAAGGAATACTCTATATTCTTTGGAGCTTAAAAGAGTATCTTCAGGCATAGGTTTATCTCTTTTCTGGGATTGAAGGACTAAACTTATGGAAAATGAACCTTTTTGAGCTTAGTTTTCTATTTTTCGTGCTCTGGACCTAAACATGAAAAATATTCTGAGCGTGCTTTATGTCTTTGTCATGCTCGCTAAAACCTAAAGAACAAAGGATCGAGTTTAATGTTGTAAGCCCCATCTTTCATAATCAAATTGATCTTTTTGAGTGATATTTACTTCCTTCACACTTGTTAAACTCAGGCTACTTGTTGCTTCAGAAGGTGCATCGGTTTGGTGATAGTTTACCCCTTTTTCAATCCTTGTCATCTAACTATGAAAAAGGCATATCTTAGTTCACCTGGGCTAAGAGAGTTCTCCTCTGTATTGTTTTACTCTTTTTTGGACTTAGGAGACTAACTTTAAAAAAATCACCTCGCTAGAGTCTTCTTTCAAGTTTTCAGAGTCTCAAAACTATGATAACACCATCAAGCATTCACTGATTTGAGCTCGTAAAATCCACGAATTAGTTCTTTATCAAGAATTATTTTGTCTCATCTTTAATCTTGCCAAAAATGAAGAAGGTATCGAGTTTTCTTTCTTGGACTCATTAAACTTTTACAAGAAAGAGGGAAGGTAAGTTCATTCACATGTATTTTACATCATGGAAGTAAGTGTTGTCTCCTTGAAAAAAAGCAACATTTTTGAGTTTGTCAACAGTTGGGTCTCAGTTTTTGACCTTATCCGGATTCAAAGTTTTGACTCCTCGGGTTGGATTCTTTTCCAATTATATGAGGAATATGTCAATGTCTCCTACATTACATATTTGTGTCGTTGGTCCCTTTTTATGTCAAAATTTTCCTAATTCACTTTTGTGTCATTCCCACTGTTCAAGGATAAATGTTTTTGGGCCATTCTGTAGTTGGTTTGTTCTTTTGTGTCGACCATTCCCTAGTATCAGTTCATTACATCATGTCTTTGACAGCCCTTTTCCTGAAATTATGTACCAATTTCATATCCAGTTAGTCTTTGAATTACCTCGTGTTGGATAATGAAGGATTCCTTAATTCCTTCCTTCAAATGGATCTCTTCCTATCGACCACAACACCTCTTGCTGTGGGAATGAGATTTATAATTTATGACACTACCTTAGGGATTGCATTGATCAGTGGCAAGTCCCTCGCTACTGGGTAGTGGGAATACCTTACTATCTCCTACTCAATGGATTCGTCAAGTGTTCGAATTCAAGTCCTTATATTCACACTTGTTAGAATGTACTAGGTACCTTGGGGATCATTTTCATTAATGGTGGTTTTCCCTCACATTTGTTAACGGTTCTCATCATTGACCGGTAATCAAACGGTTTCCTCCATGTTTTACTTCATCTTCTTTATTTGCATGGTTAGGATTCATAACTTTGGGCAGTTTGGATTGAAGACCTTGGGCCGACAATAGCATTGTCATTTTTTGCTATTGCTTGCGCTACGCAATACCTTCTCACACTTTATATGAAATTTTGTTGAGAAATATATCCACCTTGTATTCTTGTGGCTATGATCGATTGTTGAGCATGGATCCACATTTTTCATTTGTGGCCATGATTCCTTTAGATTTGATATGGAATCTTTTTTATATATTGAGCAACCATGATAGTTGCATCAATTATACACATGTTGGATCCTCCTATATCTTTATGGAAATCATTTGTATATGGACTTGTATGTCCCACAGATCTTTTTTTTCCGACATTTATCTCTCTTTCAGGTACCTCTTTTGATCTTGGATTCTCTGCTCTCTCCATGTTCAACTGTTTCCTTTTTAATGTATTTCAACTATAGTATTCCCCTCTAACCTCATACATTAGGGGGCATCTGTTATATCCCAAAATGACACATCTCTTCCTGTGACCACTTTCCTATGATTCCGTCACATGTTGACACTTCATGAAAGTCACTGAAAAAAAACCTATTTTTGAGGACCCATATACAGAGTTTTGTAACTATGTTTGACCTCTTCTCTGCAATGTTGGAAATATATATGAGTCAACTAAAAATTTCTAGAAGACAACAAAGTCTGAAAATTCTCAAAAGTATCCATAAAATGAGAATATTTGAAATATAAGTGACTTGTCATACATGGTACCCGCGTATTCCACTTTGTACACGCGACTTGTTCTACATGGTACCCACGTAACCCTTTTTGTACGTGACTATTGAAATTTAAAATTGCATATCCCTTTGTATGCATGATTGTTGTCACTGCAACCCGTGTATAAATGTGACTGTTGTCACTATAGCCCGTGGATTTTTTTAGTACATGACAAAAATGGATGTTTCTCGAATTTTGGGTAGTTTGAGTGGTTATGCAATTGACTCCTTCAGTTGTAAATACTTTGTATTCGACTCTATCTCTTCAGAAATGTATAAATATAGGTAGAGAGGTACATTAGAGGGGACTTGAACTTTTGCATTGTTATGCTGGAGGAATTGGGACTCTCTTTCCCCCCACCTTTTCTCTAGAAGTTATCTCCTTATGTAGCAGACCTTGGAGGATGAGTTCCTTGGAGAAGAGATGCAGTAGAACCAGCTCAAGTTTTCGTGAGGTGCCTAAATTGAAGAGAAGGTATATTTGTACCTCCTTTCATGATTAATAAATATGTGATGTCCTTCTTCTTCCCAAATCATTATTCAATGTGTGATTGAATCTCTGTTTATGATAAGATGTTTTTGTTAATCAGATTAGAACTTCATATTAATTTGATTACCATTGTTTTACATTTGGTCATATTGGTTTGAAGAAGGTATAATTTGTTTTGCAGGTCTCTTGGAGCAAGAGGAGTAAGAGGTGGATTGAAGGGCTATTTGGATCAACCTTCGTCTGGCTAAGGTATGAACCATTCCAATATTTGACCTTGTTTATATATACTTGTAGAAATAAATGCATCTCTCTTTCAACCCCGAAATATATGCATCTCTCTTTCAACCCCAATACATTGCTGGCCTCTTAAACCTTAGCCATATGAACACTTTCCTCTACAACATGAGAAGGTATACATACTTAAAAAATACTTGCAAAGTAAACTCTGTTTTTCATTCAACTTAACCAGAGGTAGAATTTTCTCGCACATAGTGTCTGCACTCTCGACTTCACATTCTCTCTATACTCATGCCTCTATATTTTACATTCAATGATAATCCATGTAATGGATCCTTTTTCCTTTACTGATTTCATCCTACTACCATGTCTATTGGTTATTCCTTTATCATTTGTGAACACTTATGACATCAATGACAACTATATTCTCAATAATCTCCCCATTTGGCATTGATGGAAACATCTAAACATTCTTCCCCTTTGACAACAATGAAAAAGGATAACATGTATTGATGTACCCATTTTGATATAGGATTTCTTATCTTCTTCTTTCTGAAGACTCCCCTTGTCATCATATCTCCCCGTTGTTAATTGGATTTGGTACTAACCAATGTATTATCATTTATCTTAACATTTCCTTTCTTGCAACATGTTCTTGAATGATAACTTGAATGATAGATCCATAGAGTCCCCCTATCACTGTACTTCCTCTCCTTTGTCAACATTTTTGTGACAGAGTTTACACTCATCATTATTTTTTCTTCCACACACAATTCTTTAAAAATTGTATTATGTAACTTGCTCTTCTTAAGAAGTCTTCACATAATCCTTGGTCTGAGATAACAACATGATTTTCTACAAGTTTGAGAGATAAATGAGAAATAAATTCCTTAAACTGATATATATGTTTTTAAAATACCCATTGTTCCTTCACAATATTCACTATTATTTTTACTCATCCTGGCACTTTTTCAAATTAAATTTCTATAGACTGAATTTTTTATTTTTCAGATCAGAATTGAGTTTTCTACCACTGTCAATAATTTTATCTGTCATGACTTCAAATTCTAAGTGAACATAAACTTTTATCTTCTATTGGATTACAAAATTCATGGTCTTCATGAATTGCACATTTTGTTTTTCTCATGTTACTTCATAGGTATTACACTTTCTCTATGTCAACCATACACCAATCTTATCATTTAACCTTGATCATCTATTGTCTTTGAGGAAGATAAATTTCAACATACTTCAACATTAGATACCAATTTAATTTTCTAACTTTAACTCCCCCTGAGTACATGATCCCTCCTAATGTTATTCTCAGGGTTCTATTTAAATCATGAGAGATATTAGAAAATAATCCCACAATCATCACTATATCCTTCTTCATCACCTTCATCTTTATCTTCATCGATGTATTATTTTACATATCCATCTTGATTTTCCTAATAATGGATGTCATTTTTATCTATGGCACTATTATGCTCATCATCATCTTTGGAGACCTCACTGATGTTTTAAATTTGTGTTTCTTATGAGTTCTTGTAATCTGATCTTTTCCTCCATCTCTTCCCATGAGGTATCTTGCTTACTTGTCCTTTATCGTCTTATGTGTTTGTGTCTTGTTTCCATATCAAACTTTGATATTTTCTTGTGGTTCTGCAGTCAACAAACTTGTGACCAAACTTATGCCAACAATGATAGTATCCATAGAATTTCCCTTTATGTTTGAGGAATATTTGATCTTCTTGATTCACAAATTTCATCATCTTTGAGGAATATTTGAACTTCTACTGAAACACTCTTCCTTAGTTTACATTCTCTATCCATATTTCCAAAGTTATTACATTTGTAACACTCTATGCCATATCTTTGAAGAGGTCCAAACCAGTTATGATTTCTTCCTTTTGGCTTACTAGATGTATCCTCCTTATATTCATAAACCTTTAGATATAATCTCTGCATTTTAGGGATTTATGAACAAAATTATTACAAGAGTAACAATGACCCAAAAAGATCTGCTAATATATATTTGTCATTGGTCTCCTAGACAACTCATTACTTATGTCTTTGTCATGAAAACATGAGACATATTTCTTGATGTCTTTCCTTCTAACAGGACTCTTTAGTGCACCATAGATTCTTTCATTTCCACCTTGGTTTGTGATAGAGGAATATTCTGGCTCCTTTAGTTTGTCATATCCTAGACCATTTTTATCATTTGATGGTCTCTGGATACTTAAGATATCATTTAATATCCTTGAGTTGTTCTCAAACTTTGATTTGATGTATTTTTCGCCAACCCCTTTTCTAAGTTGAATAACCTCTTTTTTGAGTTTTTCATAATCTTGGATTCTCTCCTTGAGGAGAACTACTAGATCCTCTTCAGTCTTCTTGGCTTCTTGAAGCTGGTTCTTCAAGTCCAAAATAATTTGATTTATTTCTTATTGGTACTTTGGAAGTTTCTCTTTAAAAAAATTGTTTCTTTTCCTACATTTTTCAATTTCATCAACAACAACCATGTATTGAGATTCTATGTCCACTTTTGATTCCTCATCTGAATTTGTTGTCTCTATAAATAGGATTTCTGCATCTTCACTTTCATCATCACTATATTCTTTGGAATAGAAGTTCTTCTTCTTTTTTCTTAAACTTCTTCTTACCCATGGTATTATCCTTATGACAACAATATTATTCATGATCTAATCTCCTTTTGTTTTGGTCAAGGACACTTATTGGCAACATTTCCAATTCTTCCACAGTTAAAACATTTTAGGGGTAGCTTTCCTTTGTATTTCCCAGTACCTGTCTCAAGTTTATTGATGAAAATACCTTCTTCATCATCTAGGTTCTCTAATTGGTTTTTGGATATGTCTTTAAAAGATTCCTCTTTACTTGAGGGTTCCTTATGTCTCTTCCTCATCTCATATGCAGTGAAGATCCCATGTAGTTCATCTACTATCATGTCATCAAGGTCATCCCTTTCTTCTAGAGTGGACACTTTTGAGTCACACTTCATTGGAAATATTCTTAGTACCTTGCTCACCAATTCTCTTTCTTTTAATTTTCCTCCAAGACCTCTAATAGCATTGACAACCTCATATACTCTTAGAATATATTCCCTAATATTTTCCTCTTATTTCATTTTAAGGCTCTCAAGATGTCCTTTATATGTCTGAAGCTTGGATTCTTTGACTTTAGATGCCCCTTAATAGATATTTTTTAAGTTATCCCAAGCTTGTTTGGTAGTCTTGGATCTCATAACTTTTGTAAATATATATTTTTTCAATCCACTCAAGATTGCATTTAGGGATTTGGCATTACCTTCATATTGGCCTAGTTCCTCTGGGTATGTAGGTGATTGGTTTAATATATTTTATACTCTTTCTCAGTTGCTTCACAAACATTCCATTCAAGGGACATCATATGGCACTTCATTCTCACACTCCAGTATGCCTAATTTTCTCCTGTGAATAATGGAGGTCTATTGGTGGCTAAACCTTCTTGTTGATACATAGTGGTTTTAAATAGGATCTACCTTCTAGTGGTTAAAATGTGGTGAAGGAACCTGCTCTGATACCAATTGTTGAAATATTAGACAATACTAAAAGGAGGGATGAATCAGTATTGTAACATTTCACATTATAAAACCACTTTTTCAATTTACTTATTAAAACAAAATCAACAATAACACAAAGAACACAAATTTATCATGGAATCCCAATTGGGTAAACCACCAATACTTCCTATTACTGCAAAATTTTTATTTACAAATAGTTTTTTCTTGCTACTACAGAGAAGGATGGTATTACACCCTATTTACTGGAAACTACTGGAAGGAGGCTACAACCCCCTATTTTGTCATCTACAACTGATAGGATGCTACTACACCCTATTTACCAGCTTCTGCTAGAAGGAGGCTTCAACCCCCTGCAGGACTGTTTCCTGCCCTAGCGCCACCCTATCACCATATCATGTATTTTGTAATCTTCCAGATTCCTTTACCCTTCAATTTATTTCAAACTCACTGGTCTTTGATTCATCTTCTATGATCTAGACCATAGAGACAATTTATCTCACTCATCCCCTTATGTATATACCTTCATGTTTCCTGCAGACACATTTCTTTACCATTGCACCATTTCATTCTTAGATCGGGCCTCTTCATGAGAGCTTAATTAATATTCTAACACTGAGCCAAGAGTCATCTACCTTCATCGTGATTCTTCAAAACAACTTAAACCAATCCATGTTAATTAATTTACTGTTTAATATTCCAGTCGTGACCTTCCACAATCTCCATATCCATAGTCATTCTGAACCATTGATTTTATTTTAGTATTTTTCCTTACCTTAGATCTAGTATAGGATGTAGAATACTGATCGTGGATCTATGACATTTCTCAAAATGTCTTTTCTCGATTTCCACTATTGTCTTTCCACACCAACTGTTCATCACCGTTGATCTCCTGCAGGCTCTTCCATGACGGTTGATCTGAGATAATATGCGGATAGAAGAATGCGAGTGTATGACTTTTCCAAATATCATTCAATATTTCTTCTTCCCACACTAATCTTTTGGTACCGTTGATCTCCTACGGGCTCATCTTGGATTGTTGATCTGAGATAAGATGCGGATAGAGAAATGTGCATTTGTGACTTTTCCAAAATATAATTTTGAAAATTTTCTCTTTCCACACTAATATTTCCAAACCGTCGATATTTTACGAATGTCTTCTTGATTGCCGATCTTCCAGATCGTGGGTTGCGGAATGTAGGTTCTCAAAAAATCAAACGTTGCTTTCACAATTCTTCGCCTTCCGCTTTCTGCACTAGTCTTTCCGCATCATTGCTCTTTTACATATGTTTTCCTAACCGTCGATCTTCTGGATTGTGGGTTACGGAATGCGGATTCTCAAATACTGCAATGTTTCTTTCGCAATCCTCCACCTTCTGCTTTCCTCCATCTTTCTTCCTCATCGTCGATATTATGTGGTTGTTTTCCGGACCGTTGATATTCTAGATTTAGAGTAGCGGAACTATGACATTTCCCAAAGTCTCTTTGTGATTCTCTACCTTCCACTTTTCTTCTGAACCGTTGATTTCTTT
Source organism: Pseudotsuga menziesii (assembly GCA_001517045.1). NCBI lineage: Eukaryota > Viridiplantae > Streptophyta > Pinopsida > Pinales > Pinaceae > Pseudotsuga > Pseudotsuga menziesii. Next base: position 337,102 of record LPNX010471999.1, on the reverse strand, counting down.
GTAGGTTCACTCCTAGTTCTCGATCTATGATATAATGTGGATTGCGGATCCTCACTTTTCTTTGCGCAAAAATCATTCATCGCCGTATATTTCCTCACAGATTAAATCCTAACTGTTGATATATGATCAAATGCAGGTTTATGGATCCTCACTTTTCTTTGTGCGGAAATCATTCATCACCGTAGATTTCCTCGTGGATTAAATCCTAACTGCTGATCTATGATCAAATGTAGATTTGTGGATCTTCTTTTCTTTGCATGGAAATCATTCCCCACCATAGATTCCTTGTGGATTCAATCTTGATAGTCCAAGTTTTCATTGTAAATGAAATTTTGCTCCCATAAGAACATTAACTATCTCATTAGTTAAATCAATGAAATCCCTTGAGGGGCATTGGATCTATATCTGATCGGATCAACAATGGAATCCAAATATCATAAAGTGAATTTTAGAGAAATTTTGTGCACATCAAAATTTTATTTGTCTGTGCTAGTTCTCCCAGTGAAAACGTTGACAACCATTGATCTTCTTCCATGATCAACCTCACTCATTGATCTCGATCTCCTTCTTGCAATTAGTTTTTGATTTCGCATGCCAACTTCTTTTTTATCATCCTCTCTATTTTGTATGCGAAATTCATTCTGGCCGCAGATCTTCGGGACCTTCATATCTCCGCCACACAATCTCTAGTAGTATGTTCAATTGGTTTAGGCTTAATTTGGGTACTACTTCTAAATGAAAAATCCTTTTTCTATCATTGATCTATCCAAGATGGAGATGTTTAACTCTGTGATAGAATTGATTAGTGGAATGATCAATTCCTTTCCACAACGCTCTACGTACAGAAAATTTCGATCTTCTATACTTATATCAGTTTTTGAAATACACATGTACACATAGAGAAATTCAAATCAATACTTTTGGTGATTGAAATGAAGGATTAAATACTTAAAAAATACTTGCAGAGTAAACTCTGTTTTCATTAAACTTAACCGGAGTTACAATTTTCTCACATAGTCTCTACGCTCTCCACTCCACACTCTCTTTGTACTCATTCCTCTATCTTTTACATTCAATGATAATCCATGTAACGGATCCTTTGTATTTTACTGATTTCATCCTGTTACCATGTTTATTGGTTATTCCTTTGTCATTCCTAAACTCCTTTGACATCAATGATAACTATATTCTCAACATTTTTATAGATATTTATTAAAACTAAAAAAACTTGATGGGTGGAGGATTTTGTGGTGTTTGTTTTTGGTTCGCCTGATTGTGCATAGACAAACGGGTTTGAGCAACAACAAAACACATAAATGAGAGAAACAATAAAAAACTTGCTGCATTTAAAACAAACATACAACACCAATGTGCAAGAAAACTTGAAACCATTTTATGCACATGTGCGCACCAAAATTACTATAAGAACCAATGATTTATAACATTATACGCTCGAGGAATTTTACCGTCACTGCCACTGGTGCTTAAGTGATATACAAATGCACTTGTGTTGTATACATAAAATAGCACCAATGATTACTAATTTTTAAACCGCAGTACTCGTGTGACCTAACTATTACAAATAAACATTGTGATAAGAGAGGATAAACACATTGGTAAATTTGACTAAGAAGTTGACCGTAGATATATTTTTAAAATTTAATGGCGTTTTTAATATACCGGCGTACACTAGAGTGTACCATCATAAAAAAAAACTAGGAAATTAAATGAGTATTATGTTGCACCAAGCCACTGTTGCTCTCTACACACCGATGCTACATTGCTTAAAGAAAACCAGTGCAACATGGTATTAAACACACTCGTGCAATTGGAATGATTGAAAGCAACACAATTTATTTTTTGTTTAGTCAGCAGTGATTACTAACATTGCATTGTAATATCTATTTTTTTCTTGGTTCGTTCCATTATTCATAAAAAAATGAATTTTTTTTATAGTTGTATTTATTTGAATTTGAATTATTGTGTTTGGATAGGATGTTTGGGTTAATTTGTTACATCATAATTTTGGCATATATTGTACTATTTAATCATCCATATATTCAATTGGCTATGTAACATTTCACAACAACATTGGTGAATGCAATATAATAAAAAACTTTATAAAATAGTATATATCAATAAGAGGCCATTTTTCATACAAATGGGACAACATAAATTCCACAATAATAAAAATGTTAACATGCATGTAATTGTTACACTTATTGGTAACCCATTGTCATTCAATTGAGACACTATGTCTAGTACATTATACAAAATATCTGATTTCTATAGACAATTATTTCAAAATATACAAGAGATTGCATTAACATCCAAAATATATGGATCATCATTTTTTGTTGGAATTGTTGTGAGTGCTCGAGGCACTTGCATGAATTGGGTTAATCGGTTGAATGTTTTGTTGATTTCCTCTATTATATTTCTCTTCTTCAGCTTCCATCTTCAAACATAAAAATAAAGTGTAATGATTGTATCTGCATTAGTGGGAATAATGAAGATTAAAATAGATAGTATATGTGAATGTAAATTGAAAAGATACATAATGATGAAAGGGAATATAGGCCCAATAAAAATAGTGAAAGATATATGATGGGAGTCCCCAGAGGATAGTCGACGAAATCCAATAGAATGGGAAGAAATAGTCGACAAGAGAATGGTCAACCAAGGAAATGGACATCGAGAAGAGATGAGTCGCGGTAATTTTGACCAGTAACAATCGATTACTAATAACAAGATATCGCAAACGGTCGATGTGGAATACCAAATAGGAAAATACGAAAAGGACTCGGGAAGTAGACTGATGCCTATGAATTACCAACCATCGAAACAACCAAAAACTGAAGTCTAAGCAGAGTTGTTGGGTAGTTGGAGGATTTGTAGAGCAGTGATGTTAGTCGTTGGAAGAATCCATGTGGAAAATTATACTGAGGATAAGTTGAGGGTGTATTTAATGCATCCATGGTGGTTCATAGGAACACAAGAACTTCTGGAATGGGAATTCAAAAACTATGTATGGGAGCACAACTATATATATTGACGAGTGTTGAAGAGATGGGATGAATTTTCATAAGCCTTTGGATAAGGTGAGAACTAGAGTGAGCAAACAGAAGAAGTTGTGTGTTGAGCCTACGTGTGTTTCAAAGAGAGTGAATGTATGAGCATAGAGGATGTAGCATTCCCTCATATGTGTTTATACTATGATAGTTGAAAACCATTATGACTAACTCACTCAACTATGTAATTTCTCTTGTACAAATATTTCTTTCATTTAATTGAAAATCCATACTTCTTGGCATGAATTCTTTTCTTTGTGTGTTTGTTTTTGTTGCGTTATTTTATTTGTGGTCATTCTACTTAGGTAGATGACTTGCATCACATACCATAGAAAAAAATGAGTCCTGGATGATGAACATTATTTCAAATCCATGTCTCATGCCTTCTCCAACAACTCTTTTGTTGGATCCACTCCATACTTTCTTTCCTACAAATTTTATACCCTGTAAAAACTCATAAATTTAATATAAAGGGTTTTTGTTGTTCTTTCACTCATAAAATGAGAGAAGTAAAACAACATAGATACTTACAAATTCCACAATTAATTTTTGATACATCAACATATACTCACAACCTATACTTAACCCAATGTCACTCCATTCTTCTAAAAACCTTTTCTTTTTATGGTAAAACTTGTTTGAAGACATCCAATGATGATGAGTGTAAAAAAAATTAAATATAAAGATCACAACCAATATGAAATTGCAAGTTGTTATAAGGAAATATCAACTACTCACAAACTTTTCTATCAACCTTTTTTTCCTTGTCGTCCTCTCTTACGTGCTCAATGGATTCCATTTTATTTTATTTTCAGATAAATCCTCTTGCGATGCAATTTTGTCCATTTCCTTTAACATCTCCTTGTACACTTTTTTGGACATCCCTACTGGCATATTTCAAATATCAACTTGCTAGGGAAAATTTTAAGGATCCATGATTTTTTAGAGAGTATAAAGGCTTGAAGAATCTTAATAATTTGTAAATTTCAAAACATAAAATGTTAGGCGATATTTTTCTAAAAGTATTCAATTTTCCAAGGGCTTCATATAGTTTATGGAAAATTTTGGTGACTTTTAGAGTAATTTATTTTTATCACATGGAATTTGGGTGAATCAACTTTAAAAAACCCAGAAATTGACGAATCTTTTTTTCGAAAAAGGTCCAAAATTAGCATAATCTTCTTGACAATGCAAAATTATATTAAGGAATTTTTATGCTAATATGAAAAATAAATATAGTAGAATTAATATTAATAAAGCAATAATGTGTAATAGTAGGTGCATATTCTATAAAAAACATTTTTAGGAATATTACTTTTTGAATGATTCTTTTTTATTGTTGTATGTTTTTGCTATTGCAAGTCTGACACATCTCACTGACCATTGTTCTGGAAACACTTCCTGTAGTTTAGATATAACCTTATTCTTGGACATATCATATCGATTTCTATATTGTAAGTAGAAAGTATGTTTATATGTTCTTTCCACTATATCCTTCATACCTTTATACATGTTTTTTCCCTTTTTTCGTTAACTTCCAACAATGCTTTAGATGAGCTAAGGACCATTTTATCATCATTTAAATCGTCCACAATTTGTTTTTTCTTAATGTGACATTCTCTTTTATTATTTCCAATCCCTGCATAACATTTAACATATGTGAATTATATTTTTTTAAACATGTTAGGAAATATTCTTAAGTACAATATTACTACAAATTCAAGAAAAAATTCAATTTGATTTCTTTTTAATTCTCCTAATTCTTCTCTTTGCAACATTTTCGTCAATGTTTTATGCTCATTTTCAATTAGGTTGCAAAGAATCTTATTGATATTCCTCATTTTTTTGCTCTACACGATACACATTAATGAATACATATTAGTTTAACTTGCAAATAACTCAAACATATAGATTTGATATAGAAATTACAAAGAGATTTTGTCTCTCGCATTTTTTTATGTGCACCCATCATTCTAATTAGAATTATTGCTCATTGAAATCTTGTCATTCATTTTCTATCAATAAAAAGTATGGACCATTAAATAGAGAAGCTACTAAATATATTATACAAATAAATATACACAAACTTAAAAATGAAATTTTTGTCATTGTTGTGTGTTTCAGTAGAAAAACGCATTATTGCATCAAATACCTACACGATATGGTACCATACTTGAACACATTGTTTACAAGAAAACAAAAATATTCACAAACTAGTTTATCGGTGTGATATATTTGTTTTTAAACAATGGTAATTAAATGGTGTGTTTGTACATTTAATGAACCAGTGTGTTATTGGAACATTCCCTTACCAAAAATACATAAGCATTTAAAAAAAAAATTAAATATGAAAAAAAAATATTCCTAACATTACTAGTCCGCTATAGTAAAAAACACATTGGTGCGTAACATCAACTAAAATGCACTGAAAATTCCGCAAGCATTTTGAAAAAAAACAAACTGAAAGAGCCGACATGGTTTCAAATTGGACCCAATAAGTGGTCCCAATGCACACAATGCTTTATATATAAAATCACAAACCCTTAAATATAAAATCCCTAAAAACAAAAATCATAATTCTAAAACATGGAGGGATTTAAATCCTAATGTAAAATTTGCTAGCTACATAAAACAAAAGGAAGGAATAAGAAAAAAAGAGTTTCTCCATTGAAGGTAACCATGCATTTTCTTTTTTATGAATGAATTTAAAATTTAAATAGTAAAATAAATAAATCATCCATTGAGATCAATAGTAAAAATTTACATAGTTCAAATTTGTGCTATGTAGGGTTGTCGTTCATTCATCATAACTTATGAATTTCGATATTTGAAATACTTTGATTGCTCGAAACACCCCCTTGATAAGTCTTTCTTCTAGAACTCTCCCTTCGAAATTTAGGCAAAATATGAAATAATTATTATGAAATTATTTTATAAATACTCTACTGAATTAGGTTTTGAAAATGAACTTACCACTTTACCCTACCAATTGTAACATGCCATCTTATAGCCACAATCCTAGGTCATTGATGGTATTTTGTTGTGAGATAAATATATTTTATGACACCCCAATAGTATGTGGTTGTTTAAAATGTTAATGATTGAAGAAAAACCTTCATTGTGTCACACACCCATTCTACTGATGATGAACAACCTAATGTTGATGGTCTACTACCTCCTACTGCATTAAAAAATCCAATAGGAGATATAGAAAAAGACATGTAGGAACAATTCCCTATGCTCATTTTTGGAAACCTTGGAATCAAAGAAACTATGTTTTGTCCTAAATTCACTAACCCCTCTACTTTTTCTTAAACAAAACGTTTTAGTAACCCAAATTATCATATTAATGCCACCCAAAACATCTCTAGTAGGAGATCTAGAAAGTTGCATTAGTTGGGAGCAAAAATGTCCAAGTACACACTAAGGTCGGTCCAATTCTTGGAGAGTAGTGATGAAATATTTCTTCCCATGAATTTCCAAAATATATACCAAACTTGTTTTAAACGTGCTTTATATGGTGCTTGGTCATATGCTTTACACGTCCTTGATGTTGGAACAAAATTCTCCTTTTGTGGTAATATTTTTATGATTGCCAAGTCTAATATAGATTTTGAAAATATTGGGTTGTTTAGTCTTTCACATGCACTTGATTCTCCCAAATAATCAGTATCTCTTATTCCATTTTGAAGTCTTATATATTGTCTCCCAGGTAGCTTGAATATTGTTAAATAAAAACATAGCATTTCTATGTATAGTATGTGCATGAATGGTTATGTTTCTGGAAACTTTAACAGGAAGAGCCTATTATTTATCGATGGCCATCGACATACTCATAAGAACATTACAGGGTTCATAATTAGTTCTAGGTTCTCCTTATTTTCTAAAAATTGTTCATTTGAAGAATACTTCAATGAACAAGAGTTCTTTATGAAAAGGAAAGTGTCCATATTTTTTGTTGTGCATGCAATACATAGTTTTCCTCATGGTGACGACATATTAATAAACTATAAATTTCGTAGAACACTAACAACTTGTCAGAGATGCCTTGCATTGGGACTCCATTTAGATGTTGCTTAGGGCATAAGACAAAAATCATTGATTAATAAAATATTTAATTATCAATGGGATTTATTTTAATGCATTTCTCAATTTGAACTTTTTTTGATAAATTGTTTATGGTTGAACATTTACTATTGGAATAACTTATAATTTTTTTTGTAATAATTGGTTGGTATAATGCTCGAACAAACTAATTGCATTGGGATTACTAATATCATTGATGTAATGTTCAATATTTTTGAAATCAATATTTTGGTGATGAGTGACCTATCTACCATCTTCCATTACACCCCACTACAATGTAAAATCGATATAAGGTTGCAAAAAGACCGCAAATTGGAGAGGAAGCATACCAAGCATGGTTGAATCAAATACCTATTAAATATACACTATGTCTAGAATCACCAATTAGGAATACCTATAGTAATAGTAGTTCTTCACACATTGGCAATGAACAAAATGAAATTGAAGTTGGTATGGATGATTTATTATGACATATGAATTTCATCAATGCAATGTTGTTACACACATTCCAGTACAATGAAATAGGGGATGAGACTCATATAACTGATACCTTCTTTGAAAGCTATAAATGAATTTACAGAACCCCTCTCTTTGGACTCGTCACATCAAAGTCTACATAGTTGGGGACAACAATGTCACTATACAACTTGAAAGCAATGTATGCCATGTCATACACATGTTTCTCAACACTTTTGATATAACTGACCATAAAATCCCTTATATTTTGAGGAAACTTATCACACAGTTAACATTGAAAATTTTCAATTTTATGAATGTTAAATGTCATTATACATCGATATATCCCTTTAAATTCAAGTTGTTCAAAGATAAGGTAGTTCTGAGTGATAACAACTTTCCTGACAACTGTGAATAGGTAAAGGAAATGTTTAAAATGTTGGGTTTTGATTCCATCTCATATCATGTGTTTCCCAATTATTTTATTCTATATATAGGTGAATATGTAGACACATATATATTTCCAAAATGTGGGCATGATAGGTACCAAAAATTGAGAAACAAGGTTAAAGAACATGGTCCTCCAAATAGGATATTGAGGCACAAGCCTATAATCCCAAGGATTAATCAAATGATATTTTGTTGCAAAGAATTAGCTATATTGTAGGGATGGAAGGCCTCACACCAAAGTGAGGAATTATTTATGAAAATCACAATAGATTCAATAGCCATGAAGCATACAGAGGATACATGGCTCAATAAATTCAAGGATGAAGTACANCATATCCATGGATGGTGCCAATCCATATTCCCTCCAAAACACCATTTATTTTATTTGTATTGTATTATTGATCAATAACAATACCCCCCCCCCACCCCGCAACATGATTTTCCGTGAAGAATGAACATCTTATGTTGAATGTTATAGCCCCTCTTAGAAGACAAGTGAAAAATGTGGATGTTTACGTACAACCATTGATCTATGTACTAAAGGAATTATGGGAATGTATATAGATATATGATGTAAATCAAGGCCCATCGCAACAATTTTTAGTTTTATGTCATATGAAATATGTGCATATACCACACATGATTATCCAAGGTTAGGAGTTTTCGGTGGTAAATATGTTGTTTGATTTGTTTATATTCAAAGCAATATTTCTTGACATATTTAATTCGGTGTGACTGTATTGATATTCGACACTAACATGCTCTGTATACCATAACATTGTAGGTCTTGTAAAAAAGGGTTATTATGGATGTATCTATTGTGTAACTTTTATGAAGGCTAAGTGGCCTAGTGACCTATGAAAGATAGTGTATGACAACCCAAAATATTCCTCCTAGAAAACCACTTTTATAGAATAGAAACATTTTCTTTCAATGGTAAATCAAAGAGATCTCAAAGGCTTGAAATAATGACATTGACTGACAGGATTAGGGAATATGAGAGAGAGAAGGAGAAGGAAATTGAAGAGATGTTTGATTCAAAATAAAAAATCTATATTCAATGATCTTGAATTCTTTTACACCTTTGTTTAGAAAATGACCATTGGGATGAAAAGTAAATCAATATTTTATGAAGTTCCATATTGGGATCATATTAACATTGTCCACTTACTAGATCCCATGCATATATTTAAAAATGTTTCATATTATTTGTGGAAGAACATATCATTGAAAGTAAGTGACACTTTGGCTTTTAGGAGAGATATTATTTCTTCAAGTACTAAAAATAATCATTGGCCAAGATAAGAAAATAGAGGAGAGGTTGGCTCCTCTTGGTCATTCAAAGAAAGCAATGTCCCATGGAATTTGAAAAAATATGATCTTTTTATGGAAAATGAAGTTATATTAGGTGTTAATGCACCTTATTTATATGGGACTACTCTAGGGTGCCACTTCACTATAGATGAACGTTTTTTGGGTTTGAAATCACATGACCATCTCAACCTTCTAAGGGTATGTATAATTCCAAAAAAATGTTTTTATTTTTTATTTATATATTTTACTACACAAGTTAAAATCCAATTAGAGTTTTGTGTTTGCTTTGTAGTGCCATTATTCATTGTTCATGCATGGGTGTATGAATCATGATTTTCTCAATGACCTAAAACATGGCATACATTAGAGGAAATTCGAGGTCTAAAATGGGCCTCCCAAGGAAAATAAAAAAAAATAGTTAAGATAATAAAATAATAGTTATTAATTTTGGAGGAAGAATGAAAAAAACTACTTTTTTTTATTGTATTTTCGACATATCTCCTAGTGTTTTTACTCACATTCCGAGCGAGAGAGATCATTGGATTCAGAATTTAATTGCACATCCAACGAGTACCCACATTGCATACTTTTGACAGACCCCGCTACCCCAAAAACAATAAATACCTGAAAAAATGTGATGATGATGTCATCACATTTTTTCAGGTATTTATTGTTTTTGGGGTAGCGAGGTCTATCAAAATTATGCAGTGTGGGTACTCATTGGATGCATAATTACATCCTGCATCCAACGAACTCTCTCGCTCAGAATTTGAGTAAAAACACAAGGAGATATGTCGAAAATACAAACAAAAAAAATAGTTTTCTTTTATGACAAATATGTCAATTCAACCATTATGGTTCACTCATTTTATTGAAATTCTATTGGTTCTTGAATTCCAACTCACAAAATTTATTTTTGGTGTGTTTTCTTATAAGGCCCATTTTAGACCCCAAATTTCCTCTAATGTATAGACTATCTGCATTTGTATGATGGAACACATCAAAGGATATTGGCATTGTTATCATTCTATGATGGACTCAAGAGACATCTAAGATTATTTTCATGTTTGAGAAGGAAATTCTGACAAGTTTCATTGACATGGAGGTTCATCTTCTAATTCACCTAGCAGGTTAGGTTGAATTAGTTGGGGTGGTCTCATTTCATTGGATGTTCTTCTTGGAGAGGTATATGAAAAGATTGAAGGGATTTGTCTGATAAACAGAAAAAACCCAATGGGCCTATGGTAGAAGGGTACATAGTATACGAGTTATTATATTATTCCAGTGATTACATCAAGAAAATAAACCACACACTAGGTGTAGTGATTTGGGATGATGAACACGATGGGGAGAAAACAAAATGGGAGGTACTCCAAATGGATGGAAACATGTGCATGATAAAGAGTAAGTCAATTATCTTTCATCACTTATATTCATATTGAAATTCACAATATATATTTGAAATTATATGTACTATACGTCAATTTGATTTCATGAATACAAAAATGGATTTAAAAATTGATGCCATCAACAAATTCATTCTTTACAATGCATAGAAAACACAACAATGGGTTGCATTTTATCAAGAGAAAAGGAGGAAATGGGACATTTATAGGAAAAAAATTAGAATGTTGAACAATGGAATCATGCCTTATCAAAATAATTTAAAATAAAATATGCCAATTATATGTCGCAAAAGTTGCATTGCTAACCAAGTCAGAGAGAAATTATATGGCACATCTAGTTGTTACCTGAATGTTGAGGAGGATGCGCTAAACATAGGGATTGAGTGTAGCAATTCAGTAATAATCTCTTTTTTATATACATTTCTAACTTTATAATGAACCTTTCAATTATATCATCTATACTTTATATATCAATGGTCGAGATAGTATCTATATATGACACTCTCGTTCATTTTTCATAGGTGCATTTATTCCCATCTATGTGGGAATCTGGGCATAATTTTAACACCAAGGATGCCAATGATGGAAATCTACAGAAAAAGTGGAATGGAAGTTGAGTTTGACCAATCTAATCATGATAGCCACCACTATGAAAATCTAAAAGGGGGTATATTGGGTTATGTTGGAAAGATACAAGATATCATTCAAGTGGAATTCTCATATTTCCATTGTGTTATTTTTAGGTTCAAGTGGAAGGACACATTCGACATGAATAATAGAAGGTAAGATTATGACAGTGGCTTAATGTAATAGTTCTAGAAGGATGTGGGATAAAACTAAGGAAACTTATATTTTCCAAAATATTGCAACGAAGCCTTTTTTTACGCATACGTGTTGGATAGGGATTGGTTATTTGTATTAAGACACAAAATTATATCTAAACATATTTTTGAGAACAACAATGGTATCATGCTAAGTGAGGAAGGTAATGAGGGTGATGGAAACAAAGAGTGATTTGTACATGTTTTTCTTCATGAATATATCATATTATTAAGGTTATCTTTAATTCTTGAATTATATATTTGATTTTTAGCATTACGACGGTGGAAATGGAAAGTTGATTACTAGATGTTTTTAAACAATTTGAGTTGGTAACAATCAATCTGATGTGAAATGTGTCTGTCTCTCAATATATTTGTGACTCTATGAAATGATTATGATTTATGTGTTTGTCCATTGTTAGACATGATAATTCTTGATTTCCATTTAATTCATTATAGTGGTTTTTTTATCGTTTAATTTATTGCATTAGAATTACAAGTGGATCAAAATCAAAGAATTAGATTGCAAATTATCATTGATGTCAATCATATTTATAGTTTCTTGTAATTTCAACTACTCTCCTTTAAATAACAAAATGGATTTCATGAATATATTATGATTAGACACTTATACTTTGCTTTAGTGTGGTATTTGAAGCATGAGTTCTTTTTCTTATTTTCAAATAAGATTTTTTATTAGATGGTTTGTCATGGAAGTTAGCTTGAGATTGTTTCCTTTTACCATTGTTTGTGTTTCCTTTGGTTTAACTAGCTCACGTTTTATTCACCATTGTTTTTTGTTAGTTCATTCATTACTTACAATGTATTATGTGAAAGAAATAAAGCAATGAAAAATTCCATTAGAAATAATGGTTTAATGTATATTCACAAAATATATATCGTTGTTTATGAAAATAACATTGAATAGATATCACTTGTGAATCTTTACATTAGTCATATGTTTAGTAATTAAGTATGGATATGAAATTGAAATTGCTAAGAACAAAAAAAAAACTTGAAAACAAAACTTTAAACTATGACACCAAATATGCTGATCTATCATGCTATGGATATTAAAGCTTGTTAACTAAATTGAATTAATAAATAGGAAAATACAAACGATTTTGAATTCATATATTGTAAGCATTATTACAAAACTATGAAGTTAATTACATCATGTTAAAATGTGGAAATACCCTTAAAAAACCTAGTATAAGTATTAAATCATACTTATTTTGGGTGTTTATGTATTTATGTACAATCCATTTATGGTTAAATTAGGTTGAAGAAATTTGTGAATTTATGAACAATTATTACAAGATCAAATGTATAATAGTTGCATCACTTAAATTTCATATATAATTAATATGATTAACTCTTATTTTTGTTTAATCACTTGTAACTTTAAGATTCATTAAATGCAAATTATAAGTTCATGATAAATTAGTATAAACAAATATTTTTTTATAGGGAAAGGAAATGCATTTTGTTATTAAAATAATTTTTAAGATTAATTAATTTTGATATAATCACATGTGAAATATTTATCACCTATTATATTTTATAATATAAGTTCACAAAATTATTTACATTTATTGTAACAGTGAGATAGTAATTTCATTGTAAGGAAGGAAATATTGTTGATGTTTTTTAATAAAAACCTCACAATTTTTCAAACTAATTATGTATGTTTTTTCTCACAATTTAAAATGCATGATCTTTATACATAATATCAAGTTGGAGGGATTTGTTTTTGATAGTACACATCTAATAATCACATCTAAGAGACACATCTATAAGTAAACATGAACATTCACATATAATATCACCTAACATCATCTAAATGAACATCAAAAAATGGTTAAGATCATCTAATGTACAATCATCATAATTTTCACCACCTAACAAACATAAACATAATCATCATCATACCATAATAAACATAAACATAAACACCATCAATATACAATCATAAACATAAATATGAATGTACAATCATAAACATTTCCTTACATCTTATAACATATACATCTAACATATTTAAACATCATCTTACACAAAAATATAATAATAAGATCTAACAAAACACAAGCCGCACTATATAACATAACCATCACACACATCTAAAAAACATCATCTAACCTAACCTAACATACACATCACCATCAACGTAAATATGAAAAATGCAGTGTGTCTATGTGTGTATAGTCCAATAACTATTATAACATATCTTTTCCACTTTTGGAACCATAGGCATCAATATCTCTCCCACCAAATTTAGTTGCATCGATACCTCCACTAGTAGAGCTAGAGTCATTAATAGCTTCACCAGTATATCTAGAGGCATCAACACCTCCATCAATAGAGAAAGAGGCATTACTATCTCTTCTAGGGAGAAAACTAACCCAGACTAGAGAAGCACAAATAGGTCCATCAAGCTGAATCGTAGCCCCTATAACCATCGCATCTATAATAGAGCTAACTGGAGATGGAGGTGTGCAATGTATCCTTCAGTGGTGAGATCTGAATGTTCATCACCAATAATAAGATGCATCTCACATGCTCTATACTAAAAGAGGAAATGCAGAGTTTTCCGCTGCTCACTTGAAATTCAGCAGAATCGATGACATGGTCATTGATATATCTATAAGAGTAGGATATATGAATCTTTGACGCAATACCATCTCAAAAATTAGGGAACTAGGTAAAATACTCCCCTCTCTTAGATAGCATAGTGATGAACTAGAAGTTGTAATGCCCAATTTTGACCTTATTACCAAAAATATCATTGCATGTTTGTATTTTGTTATTATTGTGGATCATCGTCAGTTTAATGACACTATGGAAATATGGATTTATTACTGTACAAAATATATGTGTGTGTGGTTAATATTATGAATTATGTTCATGTTTTGATTATGTCACTAGGAAGGAAAATTTAATAAATGATGGTATGTGGATATCGATTTAAAGTTATGTGTTGAATAACTGATTGCGATGTTGGATGTAGGATACAAATTGATTACATTATTGTTAGTATTAACAAAATATGTATACATGTAAAAAATTGCATGATATTGCATGAAATTTTTCTATGGGACTAACTAATAGGTTTAGAGGAACTAAAGGTAGTTGATCGCTACGAATGAAAGTACATCGATGGTATAGATTCCATAAAAGAAATTGTATGAGAATGAATCATTAAATTGTAATGTATTATTTTTGTTATTATCATGATGTGTGGGATGGTATGGGTTCGGGAAAATCAACCGCCCAAATTGGTTATTTGATGACAAAAACCGAGTACCATAATCACAACATATTCACTATGTTGATGTAGACATAGTCAATTGTTCCATTAGTGGGGTGGAGGCATTACCCACTGTTTATCCCTGAAACCCAGAGTCATGAGAGGGTCGTGGTACGACACGCTCTCGAAGGTGTGTTATGATGAATAGTGGGTTTCTACTGGGGGAACTTGGTTGATGGATTCAAAACTTCCATGTATGAGTTCTAAATAGAGTTAGGTCATGTAGTTGACGCTCTAGGGTAGTCCAACAGAGGAAGGATAGGGTGTGGAAGTTAGTTGTGAATTATATAAAATGAAGTAGGTATATAGTTATGTCGTGGAATTTTGAGATGGAAACTTAATTAACTATGTGAATTGAAACCTTTATGTGATTCTTGTGTTGTATATCAATATATTATGTTGGTGTCATATCTTATTATGATATGAGTTAGTGTCTAAACATTTCAAATCCATGTTTATATGTGCGTCAACAAACCATAACTTGTGTGATTATGTGTGATGTGTGGTTGAGTAGTATTAGTGTACCTACATGATGTATGTAAGCATTAACTATGCTTACAGAACTCATCTACATATGTATAAGCTTGTGTGAACTAATATTAAACTATTTTTATTAGGAATTGATACGTCATAATGATGACTAATTACATTACTATTACCTATTCAGTTAAGAGATTATATTATTGTATCAAGTTAGTCAGAACCCGTCTACATATGTATAAGCTTGTGTGAACTAATATTAAACTATTTTTACTAGGAATTGATACATCATAATCATGACTAATTACATTACTATTACCTATTTAGTTAAGAATTATTGCATTAAGTTAGTAACCAATGGCTCATTAATTGTGAATATGGTTAATTATTGATTGTGACCAATAAAGGCTAAATAATGTCAATGAAGTTAATAAGATTTTGATTAACTTAATTGTTGAATGAAATACTTGGATTTGTAAATCATTAATTATTAATGGTGTTAACTATTTTAAATAAGGTTATTATCAACTTAATGGATAAATGATAATTAAAGGATCAATTATAATTAAGGTTCCATTGTTAAATATGGTAAATAGTTTTGTGAATAATGAATAGGATTAAATATAATTAATTAGGATTAATTTTGATCAATTAGAATACCATAGTAAATCCATAGTAATTAGGATTATTTATATTCACTTTATAATTAATTTCCATTAATTATAATTAATTACCATTAATTAGAATTAATTAGAATGTGGTGATACATAAGTATTAATTAGTTCATTAATAAATATTAATTTACTCTCAATTATAAGATAATGTGGTTGACTATGGTGTATAGTAATTGTTATTTTATTGTTGGAAGATAATTATTTTATTAATAAATAATTAGTAATTAAATATTAATTACAATTATATATTTGATGACAAAACATACAAATAAAATAAAATAAAATAAAGGAGAAATAGTATGATAACTAAGATATTGTTGAAATATCTTATTGTGTTTGGTGAAGTGTACAATGTTATGTAGAATTTATGTTGACTTATGTGAGTAAATAATAACTTTATATTTGCATATTTGATGTACAATTAATGTTGAATTCAAGTGGTATATTTTTATCTAATTAAATAATCCAATATTGCAATAGATCCCATGGCCACAAAATTTAATATATAATATTTTATTTATGTTAAAAGAAATGTGACCCATGTTTTGAGTGGGGGTAATAAATGAAAATATTAAAGCAAGTTGGGATATCAATGGAGATGATAAGGATAATAAAGGAGGTGGGAAGAAAATGGTGGTGTAGGATTAAGGGGTTTTAGATGGATTTTGGAGGGGATCCGGGGCATTGAGAAAAATTTAGAAGAGGAGGTTGAAATTAAAAAAAAAATCAGAGAAGGGAAAGATAGAAACTGGTTCGGCAGGTTGTACTTAGGTCTTGGGCTCGGGGTCCAAGAACATAGTTCTTAGAGTTAGGAAGTCGGTGATACTTTCTTAGTTCGTGGGGTGTCAAACTGATTGTTGGTTAATTTTTCTAAGTATGGGTAATTTTTCTAAATAATCGTGCAGGTAGCCTTTCTAGAAATCCAGAGAAGACAAAGATAGAGACTGGTTGGGCAGGTTGTAGTCAGGTATTGGGCTCGGGGTCCAAGAACATAGTTCTTGGAGCTAGGAAGTCGGTGATACTTTCTTAGTTGGCAAGGTGTCAAATTGATTCAGTCGGTTCAGTTTTCTAAGTAATCATGCATGTAGCCTTTCTACAAGATAAAACTGCAAGGAAAAGTGGACGACAAAGCTACAAGGAAAACTAGATTTTGGAAAAACTACTGATGTAAAGGTATTTTAAATTATTGGTGCAAATTGTGAATTAAAAGAAAATTGTATAAACATGTTTCATTGAATATGCTATAAATTTTTTTACACCTGTATTTTTATTTCATTAATAACTGCTAAGATAAAATAGTACTTTTATTTGATTTATACCTGTTAAGAAAAACAAATTTACATGAATAAAGTGAAGTAAGTAAAAGCTAATAAAAATAATAGAATTGTAAATTGTTAGATTACCATTAATTTAACATAAGTACTCGGGGAGGTCCCTATATATGTCCTTCTTAGTGGGTTGGAACTCACAACCACAAAACTTGTAACTATGATGTTTAACATTTAATTAGTTTAAATAATCTAAGTATGACTTTCACCACACACCTCTATGAATGCTTTTGGATTTTCAATGTCTTGATGTTTGGAAATGAATAATTATGCTATTTAACATTCAATTAGTTTAAATAATCTAGTATGACTTTCACCATACACCTATGTGAATGCTTTTGGATTTTCAATGTCATGTTTTGGAAATGAAATTTTTAGAAAAAAAATCCATAAATGAAGGAGGGATTAAAGTAAATTCCTTACATATAAAGCTGAATTACAGCGTATTTTCCTAGATGTTCAAATAAATTACTGACTGCATAATTATTAATCCTTTAACCCTAGTATTGAAATGCATCTAGTATTCATGAGCAATCTCACAATAATGTATTCACGCAGAATAGGCCCACAAAAATGATCTCAATAAATATATCCGTTTTCAATACACATTTAATCCGACCTGTTTTCATCATACTCATGAATTGAACAAATATTCGGCTTCGAAGGCTCTACTCTCTGGACTATTCGCGAAGTCTTCTTCGTACAGCTCAACACCCCACAAAGTGCATACTACCTTCCTTCCATCAGAAGGGCTGTGGCCATAGTCATCATAATTATCCTCACTGTTTTTTTCTGAACTACGAGAACGGAAAGGATAACGCAACTGCTGACGGATTTCTTGCAGCTTCTCCTTCCCGCCAACGAGAAAACCTTCCTCGTCCTCACTGTTTCCAAAAAAGCCGGGCATAGAAGTGTCAAGTTCATCGTGAAACTGTGGCATATAACCATATTTTCTCTGGGAAGGGCGGCTTATAATAAGCTCCTTGCCTTTATCACAACCATGTGCTTTAGTGGCCTGGTCGCGATTTTCAACGTTGTAGCTTCGGTGGCTAACCGTTCTGGGTCTGACGGCCTCGTATCGGTATGCCATACCATCAAATACGGCCTTGAGATCGGTCCTTTTCCATTTGTCACAATCAAGCATCCTCCCCGGCCTTTTGTTTACAAATAGCAAGCGTCCATCGTTTGTGTCAATACCATAGACGCTCCTATTGAGAAAAGTCATTTGCTGATCCGTAAACAGCCCTTTATTGCTTAAATAGAACCATGCTAAGGCTTTATAATTTGCACGACTTTGTAATACCTCCAGTATTTGTCTCCGCCGTTCAGATTCTTCGTCCAAGCTGATAGCCTCCGCAATCAGCGTTTCTTCATGCAAAGTGTCTGATTGTTGTATGGTTTCGTTCCCCGGCATTTCTCTCCGCCGTTCATTTTCTTCGTTTAAGCTTATTGCCTCCGTCGTCGGCGGTTCTTCAGGCAATGGGTCTGATTGTATGGTTTGGTTCCCTGCAGGAGATTCAAAATGCTCATCTCTACTTGCATTATCATTCTGTTCTGCTTGAAGGGCAGATTCAGTTTCCTCATTTCTGTTGGCATCGTCATTTAAGTCTTCTTCCGTAAACTGCCCTTTACTGCTTAAAAGAAACCCTGCCATGTGTTTATAAGGTTCAAGATTTTGTAATGCCTCTACTGTTTCTCTGGTAGGTTGATATCCTTCGTTTAAGCTGATTGCCTCCGTCCTCGGCCTTTCTTCATGCAAATATGGTTCTGATTGTATCGTTTCGGTACCTGGAGGTGGTGCAGGAGATTGAAAATGCTCATATCTGCTTGAATTATCATTGACTTCTGCATGTGGGGCAGATTCAGTTTCCTCATTTCTGTTCGCAATGTCATTCTGTCCTTCCCGCCTTCGGATTTTTATTTTCATCCTGATTTTCCTTGTTCTCTTTGACACAGAGAGTACTGAGCTCGTCCACACAGGCCAAAGAGATGGAAAAAGCAAAGATGAAATCAGATACCTTGGGAAGCAATCTGTGATAATAGAAGTCATAACACACTTATATCTGGTGCTTTTCGGTTGACCGAGACGTCTCAGCTTCCTCTGCCTTTTCAATTATTCACCATTCCAAATAAGCTTTGGCATTTTAATTCACCATCCACATTCACAATCAATAATTTTTGGGCCCTGTTCATAGTTTTTTTAAGTTAATAAACAATTATTTGTTTGGTTATGTGTTTTTAATCATAATTTTTAATATCATTATTAATTGGATGCAGCTTACAGAAAAATGATTCTTGAGAACCAATTTCAACTTGTGACATGTTGAGCTCTATATGGGGAGATATTGTCATAAAATACATTGCAGCTCATTAATTTTGTTTTTTTTATATATATATGGTTCATAAAATTAAGAACTTTTGTTGTAAATCTAATGATAAACACAATACTAATTATCTAGCTCTATAACACTAGTATGACAATAGTATGGGGAGATATAGTCATAAAATGCATTGCAGCTCATTAAAAAATAAAGAAATTAAAAAAAATCTATGTATGTTCATAAAATTAAGAACTTTTGTTGTAGATCTAATGATAAACATAATACTAATTTTCTAAATGTATATAATTATGTGGATAGACCTTTTTTATTTGAAATTTGGGGTGGACTACTCTCTATGCTTTTTCATGTACTCTCCAGATTGATTTTATGCTTTGCTTTTTCATGTAGTGTATAGATTGATTCTATGACAATTATTCAAAATTCAAAATAAATAGTTATAAAAAATATATAAAAATTATCAATAGCTTAACTAGAAGAATAGGAATAAAAAGAATCCAAAATGTCTTCCATTTCATGGTTATCTCTCAACCATAATTTGAACCCTATCTAATGGAGCCACAAACTATGTGGATTTGCTAGTTATTAAAGATTTTTTATCAGTGTATAATGATGGTTATAGCTACTAAAGTTTATTATTAGTAGCAACCATATTAATAATATTAATATGTTTGACATGACCATGCCATTAAGTGAAGTTAATACATGAGTTCAAAAGAGTTTATTAAGAGTTCGAATGTCATAAGAGTTGCACATTAGCTTCTCCAAGGTGCAAAATGACGTTCAATTAAGCCTTGTGCACATTAACTAGATTCCTAGATGCTAGATGGAGTTCCAATGCCACATGGACTACACCTTACCATGCCATTAAGTTCAATTATCACATGAGTTATTTTATTTTTCAAACTACCACAAAGTGCACTTATCATATGAGTTATTTCTATTTTTTTTGTAATTGTTAATTATCATATTTGAATAACTACCATAATCAATATGGATATTACACTTGTCTCAATCTTGTCCATAGATGAAAAATCATTGAAGGTATTCCACCCGAAAATTCTAAGATATTCATCAAATAGTTGAGAGATAGCTATGGAATGGACTACAATTTGATTTTTTTTTATTCTTCATAATAATCTAGTTAAATGGGTTGAACTCTGAGTTATCCATGCTTAGCTACATGTTATCACAAACATTCTNATATATATATTTGGAATTTTGAAAGATTCTCATAAAATCAATCTATACAGTACACTTGTCTCATATATATATATATATATATATATATATATATATATTTGGAATTTTGAAAGATTCTCATAAAATCAATCTATACAGTATATTTGTCTCATTCTTGTTAGTAAATGAAAAAATATAGGCAATAGTCCACCACAAATCTTAAATAAAAATACAACCTAAAAATAAAAAGTCTAATTTTATTTAAATTAAATTAAATTAATTACTTATTTCTTTTATTTTATATTTATGTCCTACATAGATTTAAAATTCCATTGGTAATATTAAAATTTGAATTCCCTAGAAATAACGTTAACGTATTTGTTGAGACACATTATTAAAATTCCATTGCTAATGTTAAAATTTGAATGCCCGAGACTTAACGTTAATGTATTTATTGAGACACATTATTCAATTGCTATATCATAAGTTATTGTAAAAACTGTTTCCCAATGGTTTAGAGTTATATGCTAGCTAGGAAGTTCTGTGGCATTCATTATACTCTTGGTTTTAAAGGATTATTTAATGAAATTCAAATATTGCATTTAATTAGTATCGGTAAATTTTTATGTTTAATTTATTTTAATTAAAATTTGTAAGATTAATACATTATGAAAATAAAAACCTTGGAAGTTTCAAAAGTATTGGATAATTTAATTACAAGGTTGGAAGCTGCGAACATTAAAAAAATCAATTTAAAAATAATAATTGTAAAGTTATGCATATTTAAAAGTTGATTAAATATATATTTAAAAATAATAATTGTAAAGTTAAGCATATTTAAAAGTTGATTAAATATATATTTTAGAGTCTTGCTCCTTCATATTATACTCGACCTCCAAAACGTTCAATTTCTCTGAGATATATTTATTGAAACTAAATTTATTGAAGTTTTCTTTTACAAAGAAAAAAAGCTACACCATTAATTAAGCTTAGTATAAGTAAAATACATTTGAAAAAGAAAAAAATTATTGAAATTTGCCCAACATAGAACACTGAAAATATGGTGAACCACACTATATTCAAACTATTGGATGACAACCTTGGGAAAAGATGGTGAACCACACCTTACCTTGATTCAGTTTGAATATCAGGTATTGGCATTTTCTGTGGAGTAGCCCTCTAACAAATGGTGAACCACATTTAAAAAAACCTTCTGAAAATATGGTGTGAACCACATTTAAAAATAACCTTCCGAAAATATGGTGTACATGGTATCAGGTACTTTGGTTAACCTACCAGTGATCGAGGTTCGTCCCTCCCTTGTCTTTGGCGATCAATATTTCTTATGCACCGCAGCATTCAATGCTGCGGCGGCTGCGGTGCATACCATCGGATCTCATCGGATCTCAAGCAGCAGCTACCGCATTGAATGCTGCGGTGCATAATATATATTGAACGCCCTTGTCTTTGCCGAGCTATCTCTTGTTACAGAAATGTATAGGTAATTATTTGGAACTGTATTCACATAAATGTTATTGTACTACTTTTGCGTGCGTGGTAAATAAGTATGTTATACATATTTCGGTTTTCTTTATACGACTTTACACCCATTCTTTTAATTACATTGTTCTGAGCGGACATCATTTTGACCTGGCTCTAAATGTTTTTGTCAAATCATTTGGTTCTAAATATCATGTGGTTCTAAAGAGTCCGTGTAATATTTTTGTACACCAGATTGTATTAATGTATTATGTAAACTTTCATGTTGGCATGGCTGTGTATAGTTTTCATATACACATTTTTTCTTTTGTTTATTAGATTCTTGCATAGTTATTAATAGATTCTCCGAACCCAGTTGTTTGTAGCTATGATACAATTGCAGTTAGTGGAAACCCTAGCCTTCACATTCAAATGCGTTTCTTTTCTTTTAAAGCAAAAACCCTATTGACGCTTGTTTAAAGTCGAATGTAAGCCTGCAAACTGCTTTTGGTATAAATTCTTTCTCTCATGTAAGTATTTATACATTAGTCTTGTTTTCATATAGACGCTTCATAGCATTTGTCTTAGAATATAGATGCTTCATAGTATTTGTCGTTGTATGTACAGTCGCTAACATTAAGTCGATATTCAACCTTTAACCTTGTAATTCTGTTTTACATATATAAAAACCCATAACACTGTCGTAAGAGTTTTTTACTACTCATACAATTATAATTAACATAATTCATTCCGGGTTCAAAATATAGCCCTGGTTGTCGAGGTCAATCTATTTAGTTTGTTATGTATGTAAATATTACCCATAATTACCCATAACACTATACAAAACTATCTATGTAAATTTTGTAAGCAAAGGTTTTGAACACTATTCCTGTATCTGTCTGTTTTCCCCAAGCTCTCTTTGGGCGATGGAACATCGACTTTAAGCTTCTATACTAAATGTGTATTGTCTATATTTTTATTTTACATAAATTTTAGTAGTTTCTTTACCAAGTATCAATATTAATTCTCTATTTTAAAAACATGGCTTCTATAAGATTTATAAAACAACGAAAAATATTATTTAACTAATCTTGACCCGGTATGCATACCACTAAGCTAAATAATAAGATATGTCCATAACTATTTATAAAATCACTATTCTTGTAAATCCTTTCAATTGCTCGTTCAATAATTAAGAAATATTAATTACGTTCAATAATTAACAAATAGTAATCATGAAATGAATAATAAGAACATTATTTTTATAACTAAACTCTCATTGAAACATTTAACTTACAGTGCTTGGTTCATAATTTTACAAGAACATAAACTACATAAAGGTACACCAAGAAAATCCATCTTTTAGCATCACAAGTTAGCATCATTTATATTTTTTGGTGTTAACGAGTTGGAATTAGCAATACTTACATTTTCGTGTTAAGATGGTGGTATTACCACCACTTATATTTTGTGGTGTTAAAATGGTGTTAATGATTATTGATATTATTAGAATTTGAGTATTTCTTCATCTATGTTAAGAGAAACCTCTTTTTGGCAAGTACCATAAAATGGTATTAAGTTATTATTTGCCACATGGACATGCAAACTTAGGATTGAATTATGAGGATTTGCACCACAAACAAAAACAACTTGGCAACTAATTAATTTGTAAATAACTCAATTCCACTATTTATTTTTTGTTTTACTCATTCAAATAAATTACAAAGATTAATTTATGATGTTTTACACAAAAATACGACAAATTCAATTATTTATTTTATGCTATTTAAAAATATATATACATATGTTTTATTTATGACACTTTGCACCAAAAATGCAACAAGTTTACAAATAATTATTTTATAAATAATTAGATNTAATGGACATTAGTAGCATAATTAGGTTGTTAGCACAAGGAATGGTTAGTAGATTCATGGACATGGTCAAGCCATTAAAACTTCATCATGGGCCTTAAAATAATCTTTTACTAATCTAAGACCAAGAATGACACCTTAAAAGTCATCACAAGTGTTCCTATGAGTATTCTTACCCTCTACTTGTGGGAATTGTCAGTATTATAAGGTTTGAATCACTTGAGATAGGTATAGTATCCCCAAAACATGGTTGAGAGAAGAAATCTAGGCCCTAGAATAAAGGAACCGTAAGGCTAGAGAAATGTCATGTTAGTGCTAAGTGTTTAATTGTTGCATGGACATTTAAATATATGATTTAATTATGATCTCATTTTCAACATAAACACAATAAGTTCACTAATAGTTATTAAATTGTATAAAAAAATTCAATTTGTTTTCATTCAAACAAATCCTCAAGAATAATTTATAAAGTTTGACACCAAAGTCAATTATTTATCTTATACTATTTAAACAAAAAAATTTACATGATTCATTTATGAGGTTTTTCACCACAAACACAATAAGTTCACAAACCATAATTTTTTAAATAGGTCAGTTAAATTATTCATTTTTAATGCTACTTAAGAGAATTAATACTTGGGATTCTTAATATTGGCCAATAATAAAAGGAAACCATTTTTATTTATTACTATTATAAAATATTAATAAAAGTTATTTGAATTGGAATTTAATTATTCAATTAAGTACTTTTTTTATTGATATTATTAAGGATATTAGTATTATTACTAGGTTTTAATCACAAGGAACATGTTTCACATCCTTGGACATCAATGAGGAAGGAAACCTCTACCTTGGCCTAAAATAAGGTTTTAGGAATTTTGGACCAAGAAAGATGGTCAACACACATGTCTTCCTAAGTGTATTATTAGCCTCTATGTGTGGGTTTTGATTCCATTATAAGGTTTTAATTACTAATGATATGTCTATTGGGCCATGACCTAGTTAAGAGAAGAAATCTAGGACTCAGGATAAATGAAGCTTATATATGCATGTAGGGATTATAATAATGTGTTGAGACAATAGATATGACTTTTTGAGAGGATCCATGGCCTTATAATAGGGATATAGGGGAGAATCACAATAAATAAAACTAGGTATATATTTGGGGCATAAACATGACTACGAGGGGAAACACATTCCTTGGACATTAGAGGAAACCTCTTAAATTATTAGATGAACAAGTATACATTAAAACACTACATAATACCTATTAAGGGCATCCTTCAAATAATATTTGGGGTACCAATGCCACTAAAAGTTGTAATAAGTATATTGGGTTTCAAGGCCCTTGGTATATTTGAGGTGGGAAACTGAGGCCTAATCCCCCAATAAAAGATTTTGGGCATTCAACGAAAACAAAAACACCTTAAAAAACTACACATGACCTATTGGGGCTGTTATTCGCCCCTAAGTGAGGACATTGATGCCATTATGAGTACTTTCCTAGTACACATGGGTCTAAAGTCTTTGTATAATGTCATAGGAGGAAACTTGGGCCTTAGGCCCTAAGGAAATATTTGAAACAATTTGATGACCTCCCAACATTACCATTTGCATTTGAGTTTTGATATAATTGACACTTGGTATGGGTCTTAGAACCTTGGACATAGTCATGGTCAAGTGGTGAGACCTAAACCTTATGCCATGGTCAAGTGATGAGACCTAAACCTTAGGACTTTTAATATTTATTATTTATGTCAGCTAGAATAATGTGACTATCGTGACACGATATGCCCCATACTGGGTTGGAGAGAACCTCACTTCTCTTGGTGCAAAAAAATTAAAAAAAATAAAAATAAAAATTGTAACATATCAACTTGAATAAAATAAAATAAAAATTAAACTAACATAGATCCATATTAAACTGAGATATATCAAGTACCGAGAGGGATCCAAATGGTAAACAAATGTAGACCTCAAGAAACTGGATCCCTCTCCATGCTTGATAGATTCGGGTTTAAAGTGGATCTATGCTAGTTATATCTATATAGGGCTAACTAGGTTTCCTTCACTAACCACATGGTGTGTTGAGTGTATCATTGGCCTATGATTGAGGATTTTGGTTACATTAGGTGCTTTTAATAAGTATGTAGGTATCTTAGGGACTTCGTAATGGTGTTCCAAAGAATAATTTCATGCCTTTTTCTCTAAAGAAATCATCTATGCATCCATATCCATGAACATTGCCTTGAACCACCATGCATGAATTGGAATTGATATCTATGGAACTATGTATATACATCCTATGGACCTAGGGCTTTAGACATGGTTGGTGGAGGAGGCATGAACCCCAAGTTCTAAACAAATCTTCTAGCCATCTAGGGTTAACTAAGTTTCCTTCACCAATCATGGTTGGCCTATTAAGGATAACATTTTCCTAGATGATTGAGAATGCCAATGTCATTAGGTGGTTTTTAGAATTATGTAGGTTCCATAGGGCCTTGGGAATGGAATTATGAGGAAGAAGACCATGATTTTTTCCTAGAAGAAACCACTGAGGATTCCAAATCCATGAACATTTCCTCAAAGCATCACAGGTGACTTTACATTGATATCCATCATGAAATACATCTAGGTCTAGTGGTATTCGGTATTTCAACATGGTCAATGGAGGAGACCTAAACCTTAAGTCCTAAAGGAGTATTCTAGACATTCAAGGCTAATAAGGCCTCCAACAACAACACATGGGATCGTGAGGTATCATTGGTCTATGATAAATGATGTCTGTTCCATTAGGTGGTTTTGAATAATACTACCTATCCTAGGGATTTGGGAATGGCTTTACAATCGGGAACGCCATGCCTTTGGCCTTATCTTTGAGGCATGCATATGTTGATATATATTCATATATTTGAGGAATGGATATGTTAATATAGAATTGAACTACTCAAGTACACAAAGAATATTTTCTAACAAAAGGTGGTAGTATATATCATGATCAATAAAACAATACCATCTCTGCAACATATCCACCATGTATGCACACATATATTTAGCTTTTAGTCTTGATATTTTAAGCATTGATACATTTGTATTTTAATTTTTTTTTGATCCCTCTAGGTGGTAAATAGATTGAGAGCTTCAAAAAATCAAAGTAAATCCATCTTAATTCTAGATCTATCATGTTTAGGGGGATCAAATCACCAAAGGTGTAACTATTTTTTATTTTGCAAGAACCTCATGACACGGTTGCACCTTAAGATATTGGATCCCTTATTAAGTATGATACATCCATAGCTAATATGTCGTAATTAATATAACTTAATTCTTTATTTAAATTAGAATCCGAATCCCTATTTTATTTGAAACAACCATACTATCTTTATTTGATTTGATTATACCTAAAAAAAATGTACTTTGTGATACATTAATGAGTTTGTTTGGCTATGATGGATATGTTAATATGTTTTCAAAGCTCAAATACTTCGTGATATTTCCTATATTCCTCAAGTTATGAAAGGCTTCACATTATTAATAAACTTGACATTATTAATAAACTTGATGACGGACATCTCTAAATTCTTTAGATTGTTTAAATATCCAAAGTAATGAAGAAGATCTATTCTTCTTTTTTTATAAAGGTATTTATCATTTCTTATTCTTGTTTCACATAGTAGAGTATTAATGTTTTTATGATTAAATTATTTGAAATGATTTTTGTTTCTTAAATTGTAATAATAGATTTTTGATATTTTTGTTTATCCTTCTAAAATGGCTAAAGAAAGTTTTGGAAGCTTCAAGAAATTCATTTGAGAATTCTATGAAAATGGAAATTCCATTTACCTTCCATGTTTAAATAGATAAATTATATTGGTCACTAAAATTGTTGATATATGATTGGAAGCTTTAAAAAAATTGCAAAAAACCTCATTTTCCCTCCACCTTAAAAAGAAAAATGACACAAATTACTAAAATTGTTAATGTATAACTAGAAACTTAAAAGAAAAGAAAACAGAAAAAAAACCTCATTTTCCCTCTATGTCAAAAGCAAATATGAAGGTTTTTTTTTTGCTAAATTCAATAAATTAGAATGCAATAAGATTTCCTACTAAGTTCATAATTTTTTTTTAATGGTGAATCCAATTCTAAAACATAGTTGGAAGAGAATAAAGCTTTTTCATTATGTTGAATCCATATGGAGATTAATCATCTCCATAGCGAGAAGTGAATGGTGGAAGAGATGAATATTTTTTATTATTTCGAATTAATATTGACATGCATTACTCAATTGTTTTTTTGTATGGTTAACAGATGTCTGAAAATGTACGTGTATGTATTGTTTAGCCAAATCTTCAATTTGAGTTTAAATATTTGTTTTATTTTTTTAATCAATTATAAATTACAATATATTTTTAACTTTGACTTTGATAATTGCAGGTTGATATGAGACAAGAGAAGCAGTCCTTAGAGCCATGTATGAGCGGAAGAAGTATGAGTTTGTTTTAGATTCATTAATCTTCGTAGGGTATCTAGATGGTGTTAAGGGATCCTCGAGCTACCCTCATGATACCTCTCATTCTATAGCTATACCTATCTTCGCACGCAGGCAGGAAACCCTACCTACCTCCAAGGCCAATCAACAGTGCTGGCATCCAAAGAAAAGCTTCACGGGCATTATCTGGACACAGATGCTATCCGGCCAATTCAAAGAAAGGATCAGGGCCAAGGAAAGGGTAAAAGATAGGAGGGAAAAAGGGTCATCTCGAAGAAAAAACTGTATGGTTTCCCAGCCCGCGGTTGTGGTAAACAACCGTTTTACAAGAATTGTTTCGTGGAAAAACAAGTTTTAACTGCATTTTTTTTTTCTGTTTTTTAATGGATTGTTTTATGTTAAACCACTTTTTTTCAAGAATGATTTAGTGGTCAACTATTCTAAATTTTGATAATAAAAGATGGGATAGATCTCACATTTATCAAAAGAAATTTTCAAACACTATTTTTATTTAAATCTAAATTTAAATTTTATGCAGAAGATTTTAATTTTAATTAATAATGAGCATATCTTTTACATATTTTAGATAATACATTAATGATTTAAAATTAGTTTTAATAAAACTTTATATATATAAATAAATTTTAATTAAGATTGACAATGTAATTTTTAAAAGTTAATGTTTTTCTTTTACAATTTTAGTATCCATCATATTAAGTTGAATTATTAGTTTTATAAATGTGATACATAAAAAAATATGTTAAAGATGAACATTCAGTAATTTTAAATGGAGTAATTTGTGGAACTAATGATTAAGAAGATGTGTTTCTATTAATTGTTTTAATAATTTTTTTGTATATATGGTTACTAATTGTAAATAAATTGGAAAAACATTATGATTTTTCTTCCCTATATAATATATTGAATTGATGAATTTTAATTGTTTATTAATATCAAATAGATTAAAATGATAACTTTATGTACATTGTCATTGTTATCTTAACATTATTATCTGAACTTCATGAATATATATTTATTAAAAAGTTATTTTAAATAATTGTTTTAGTAATTATTTTTGGATTATGTTATTAAGAAATTGTAATTGTTTTTATTAATAGTAAAATTCTCAATAAATAAATTTTGTTGATATAATTAATTTATTTTTAAACCTTTTATACATGACAAGTGACATTCACATTAAACTTGTTAATAAAATTAATTATTTCTACAAAAGAAAATATAATTAATTATTTCTATAAATTTTTATAGATAGAAATTTTGTTGGTATAATTAATTTATTTTAGTCGATATAATTCATTTATTTCTAAATTTTTTTATAGATGACAAGTGGAATTCACATTTAACTTTATATTTATTGATATAATTAATTTATTTCTATAAATTTTTATAGATGACAAGTGACATTCACATTAAACTTTATATGGTATCCATAATAACCTCATATCAAAACACAACATTGCTAACTATAACAAGTTTTGTGTTTTTTTATACTATTTGGTATTTTATGGTGGTTTACACCATATACAAGTGTTTAATATTAATGATAATAATAATTAAAAAAATCCACAATGACTAAACAATACTAAATGTTCAACATGATTGTTTTTTTTTTGTTTTTTGCAATATTTGTTATTTTGTTATACTTGTATTAAATATTTATATTTATACATATATGCTAATTTTAATTTGGTGTTTTTCACCACAAAATTTCAATCAATGCGGGATTAGCTTTGGTATTTTTCACCACAAAACATAATTCCATCTGGGATGGGTTTTGGTGGTTTGAACCATACAACATGGAATGCCAAGTGTTCATTTAACACCAAAAATAACATCTTTTGTAAACTCCACATTTACACCATAAAACTTAGCACCACCTTTGTATCCCCACATTATCTCCACTTTTACACCATTATTTGAAAATTAAAGATTTTCTAAATTCTTTACCCATAATGGCCCTAATATGAGGTTAAAATGATCTTTTCTTGTAATGATATATATTTCAACAACGCCTATCTCTTATTATCTGCCTAAACAAAAATCCTCCCAAATTTTGAGCATACCTGAAGATTCTCGTCGAAATGTTCTTGCGACCTTGCATCATTTGTTTCCTCTAATGCTTTATCATGTAACTGCTAGAACCGTGCGGTAATAGGATCCAAGGTTGTGTTCAAAGAGAGATCTGGAATATCAGAAAGGGACGAGGGAATCGAGACAAGAAATTGCGATTTCTTCTCCTTGCTTGATCCACTTAGTGGCATGAATAAAGATAACGCTTCCCACTATCACTCTGCGCAAATTCGGTAGGCGGGAATTGTTGATGAAGGATGAAAGCAATCAGAGACTGCTAAAATTCTGGTGTTGGTGGGCGTGTTTGGCTTCATGTATTTTCTGATTTTGAAACAATTGTCTGTTCCGTTTCACTGAGTAAGTTGCGACTTAGAATATCTAGTACACGGTTAGGGTTTACCTTCAAGTTTTCATTTCCGGCTACTTGGCTTAGAGACATTTGGCCCTCAGACTTAAACAAATCAATGGATGGAACATCCAGGCTGACAAGCGAGTAGTAGCAATATAAACTATTAAGTTGCTGCAACAGCCTTTGCGATTTCCTAGCAGCAATGAGTACGTCCATAAGAAGCCGATCTTGTGACAAGAAGGTTAGCGTTTCCCCGGTGGTCCACATAGATCTCGGGATGACGGACGACGCTCCTATCGTTGTCCTAATAAAAATATGCTACGACATTGTTTACCAGCAAAAGTTCCTCGCTGGTTACTTCCCGAGTGGCATAAAGGCCCTCACCACGACCGTCTTTGTGATAGATATAATGCATAAATATTTGTATGTTTTCTATATCTAGGGCTCTGGTTCAAAAAACTCCTATGTTGGTGGATTTGATCCACAATTTTCCTTTAAATGTAATCTTTATTTCTGAATACAATTGAGTTGAGTGTTTTTCTTCCTGTTTGTTTGAGCTAGCGTTTGTGCTCTGCCGATTTCCTCCTTGGTTTCTCTAATTTAGTATCAGAACCAGAACCAAGTCGAGAGCTACAGCTGTGTAAGGTTGAGCACTAAAAGAAACCATTGTTGGGCTGTGAGGAAGTGCAGGAGTGAGGTCTGTTGCATGCACTCATGCGTGACATGAGATCTGACCTAAGTGCATGAGTGCTCGGTCTGTTGCATGCAGTAGTGACATGAGATCTGACCTAACCACACCCAGATCATTTCAAAGAAGAAATATGCCCAATAAAGGATAGTTGTTAATTGTTGATTGCTCATTGGATTTATGTTATATGATCTCACTTGCCTGGAGGAAAGCCCACATGAAACGCATTTTGAAAAAGGCTGCCAGCGTTTTGAACTAGTATTCTTTTGACGAAATCTAAGGTAAGCCTCTGCTGACATAAATGCAATATAATATGTGAGCACAGTGATAAAGCCTAAATAGAAATATATAAGTTTAACCAGAAAACAAAACTTAGTTATACTAAATATAATTGAAGTATTGGAATAATACAAAAAACAACTTAAAGATACAAGCCCTCGTAATATGTAGTATATAATAAAATTTACAGCCTAAACTTAGTATTAAAGAAAATATAAACAAGATTATTAATCATAAAAGCACACACATCGGTTTAGGAAAGGTATTGAAAGCATTCACCTAGTTTAAACACCACTTAATCTAGGAAAATAGAATAGGTAGTCAAGGGCTTCATACATAAATTTGAAGCTCTGTTAATGGCTTAACTTGCACACTCAAATGACCAGCATTAACAATTCAATGTAGATATGACCTCTCTTTGATGACCAAATTACTTTGGAACTACTATGTTCCACCCAACCATGACTTGGAACCATTCGTGGTTTAAACCCGGATCCCCTGAGTTGGACTCCAACATGCAAGTAGCTTAGAGCTCCTATGGTAGGGTTTCCTAACTTGTATATTAGATTTTAATCACCTTTCTTTTTTCCTTCCAAGAAATGTTTTTTTAGAAATTTACTTGAGAGAAAATAAGAAGAAAAATGACTCTTCTAATGATAGATCACGACCCCAAGCCTTTCCTTGGCTTGATTCTTTATAGACACACTTTTGAGTAAAATGGATAGTTAAATCAAGAAACCTTGGTTTCTTGATTTAACCATTTTCAATTACTTTGGGTTAATTATTAATAATTTAACTTAGGAATTTTCTCCTAGTTCCTAGTTGGACTTTTATAGATATTATACTAATTATTAATCTTTCATAATAAATAATAATTGATGGAGCTCTTATTCTTTCTTTTATTTATTAATATACTTAATTCTTTATACATAACATATATAAAGTACATAATAATACAAGACTTTATTAACATTTGTCTCAAGGCATAATATACCATGATCCCTAGACTTAATGAAACTTCTTCATTAGGGTCAAGTAGGTAGATGATTTAGTTCTAGTAGGCTAGGAAACTCTAAACATCCTTGCATGTTGGATTCCACTCGTATAGCATGGTAGCTCTTCAGTATTTTGATGAGAATACAGAAATTCAAAATTTCATTTAATCACTTATAAGTAAGTATGATGAGATCAATATTATTCTCAAGTCGTTTTCACTCGGAAGTTATTAAATTCTTTTCAGTAATCCCTAGCGCTTACCAGAAACCATACTCAATGCTTAAACAAGGAGTTACAATTGAGTGCAATTCGAGAGCTCTTCACTCAACACTAGTGCTAGGATGTACTTATATGATACACCTAGGGATACAATGGCTAAGGATCCGATGCTCCAGATCTTATGCTCTACATCAACGTGAAAGTCTCCAAGGCTTATGCCTAACACATCCAATTATCTTTTCATGTGTTCTAGAGCTTCTCGCTCAACACAAAGGTAAGTACTCATGTGATATAGAGGTTCTTGCTCAACACAAATCATTAGTCACTCAAGTGCTCTAGAGCTCCTTGCTCAACACAAAACATTTCATCAATCATGTGCTTCAGGGTCCACGCCCAACACAAACAAGCATATACATATATCATCAATAGTTGGCTTACACCCAATATATAAAACAAATCATCATGTTCATATGCAGTGGGGTCTTCGACCCGATATAACAATAAAAATCAAGATAATCATCATAATCAATAGGCACCTTCCTAAAAGTTTTAGGTCCAAAATTCAGGATATTACATCCCTCCCTGCTTAGAACAACACCATCCATGGTGTTCTAGAGACTCAAAATGATATCATGAAACAAGGTGGGGTAAGCGTTTTTCATGGTTCCCTCGTTCTCCCAAGTAGCCTCATCAGCCTCAAAGTGCTTCCACTGCACTTTCAATTGGACTACAGTGTGCTTCTAAAGCTGCACCTCTCTCTTATACAAAATATGAGTAGGATCAGGGGAAAACTCCCCTTCAGGTTCCACCTGTAACAGGGACCAATCAACAACATGTTTAGTATCATAAACATATTTATTTAAAAATGATACATGGAAAACATTGTGGACTTGTAACATCCCTCTTTTTATGCCTCTGAATATTTTGTAATTACTAAATGTATTTGTTCTTTGATGAGGAGCTCAAGGCCAAGGCCCCACTAGAAAAACCTTGTATTTTAGGTGATGTGATTTTCCTAGGTTATAAAACTGGGAGACTTGAGACCTGGACATAGCTTAAGCAACAAGCAGCTAAATCCACTAGGGAAAGTTAAATGGTGTTGGGAATTGGAAGGAAAAAAAAGGCATCTTCCTTAATCAGCATAAGGTCTTCAGTGACGATCTAGGTCGAAGTAAGCATGGGTAGATTAACTTACCTTCTGGTCCTTAAGGATGGTTCGACTTGTTTCACCTAAAGGACACCACGTGCCGAGGGGGTTCCTCCTTGAACTCATACTAAGTAGCTTAAGATTCATCTCAAATAAGATATATATATACATTCTAATCATCTTAAAGATAACTAGAGATGAAGCGTTTCCAAAAGATGTAACTCCATGATTAATAAGAAAGGTATTGATGGCGAGTTAGTAAGTATAGGTACAACTATACTCTATATACTTATACAAATAAGAAAACCCTGATATAAATCGATGCTACCTTTTAGGTGTTCCTAGAAAGACGAATATTAGTCATAAAATAAAAAGAGGGCAAGTTAGGGAGGGTCTTCCGTTTTTATGAGTGATAGGGGAGTTATCTCCAACTTTCTTTTAATAAAAAGGGAAACATGTAAGTGGAGGCAACATCATAATATGAACTCTAATTTTTAGTAGTGATATTTAAAGAAATAACAAAAAGGCATTCCTCTAACTAGGAGAAAATTCCCACCTATCGAGGGAGTTTGTTTAGCTAATACCTCTGTTTAAGGAGAGGAATGCGCAGCAATAGGGGGGAATATTCAGAATGAGAATATTGTCAGTATTGTCATAATAGCATTCGTGACCATGTTTTTCCTATTTTAAAAACCCTAGATACGATAAGGGGAGGGTGCAGGCATTTGTATGGGGAAGTTGATCTTTGCGACGGGGTGAGAAAAAGTTCAATCTCTGCGATAGAGACTTGACCTCTCTCTATTTTGGATAGGACCTCAACATTTTTTGGAGTTCTTGGGAGATCCTGGCGAGAGAGCTCTTTTCTCTGGTATGTGAGGGACAAGCAAACTCTTAGTGCCGTTCGAACCCCTATGTGAGGGGGAAAGATTGAGAGGATCCATGTAAAAATGTAGGTAGCTACGACTGATTTTCTTTACTCCATAATGATATATGGAAATCGACTGCCTTTTTGGAGATCGAAGGAAATAGCAGAGTCCGAGGGAGCCTGATCGGTCACTACGAGAGCATGGCATGAATCTTAAGGAATGAAACTTAGTTGGAAAAAGGCGCCTTCCCTTGCTGCAATTAATGGCTAGGCTGCTCCGTGGCCCGTATTAAGCAAGGTATGAATTTTTCCATAGGAATATGCCTTTATGTCTTCCTGGTCTGCATACATAAGAGCCCCCTCTTATGTTGAAGGCTTTCCACGATTTGTCATGAATTCTGGCCTTAGTAGGGTTAACCTCTGTCCCGGAACAATGGTTATTTGATTTTCCTTTAGTATTTATGCAAATCGTTTAAAACACGGTGATGGGTGATCTTATTCTTTTCGATACAAATCATTTTCTTATAGTCATAAACTAAATAAAACAGAATGATGTCTGATCGCTGCCAGAGTGATGTCTGATCTGCATGTATTCATATATAGCAGAGTTCGTATTTCGACAGGGTCATATTTTCCATCTTAATAGGCATCTTATTCTGTTACTTTGGTACAGACCAAAAACTTAGAGATGAGTGATCGTATGCTTTCGATACGAAAGCATTTACATTTGCTTTTATTTATGGTTTAGATAAAACACAGTGACGTGTGGGCATGTACTTTCCATACAAGTCGCTTCTATAGTCATGAGTTAAATACCCTTCAGTAATGTCTGATTGGATTCTTTAGGTACAAGAATCGCTACCAATCGGATTTATAACTATACATTAAAAAGATGCTGAGAATCTATAAAATGCTACTTGAGTGTGGATCTAAAACAATTATGTTTAGATCGCATTCTTTAGGTACAAAAATCGCTGCCAGTCGGTTTATAACTATACATTAATAAAATACCGTGATGTTTATATCCTTCTAGACACAAGAACATTGCTAGTAAGTTTATATTTATAAATGCATCAAAATGCAGTAATGCCTACATCATAATTTCCTTTAGGTATGAGACTGTTTATGACTTCCACTCGTTACATAGATATGCAGCCGTAAAATACCCAGGGTCATTATGACAGAGATCCTATTTCCGGTTGAGATAATATTGTCTTTCCAAAACTTGAAGTTCAGAATAATTATAGTTAGCATTATAAGTTTATAAAAAAAACTGCCTATTTGAGTCAATCTGAAACCATGTGAACTTGTGAGTCTTATTGTATTAGTTTTGAGCATTATTCTCTGCATGTATTTATATAGAACAAAATGAGAAATGTTCATGAGAGTAGAATTATGGGATGACATTCCAACATCAGATAAATCACTCTCTGAAGAGTGATGTAACAAAATGTATGACAACAATATGGTTGTCGCAGTTGTGATCCTTTAATAAAATAATGTCACAGGATGTGACAGTTTGGTGGACGTAGCCTAGGGACTTGGGCGAACCACGTACATTGTTTTCCTTCTTGGTTTGTGTTCCATGTGTGCATTTTCTTGTATCGTGTTATGTGCTATCATTGTTTGAGTTGATGTTGCACGGAGAATGATCAAGGAAAGTAATCGTATTCTACACACTAAGTTGTTTAAAGTACCATAAAAATTAATGCTAAACAATAGTATGTTTTGACATTGCATCCATATGATTGGTGTGCTGTTAGATTTGTAATGGTAATTGTATGACTTTAAAACACATGAAGGTGCACCCCTCAGGTTCTATCTAAAGAAAATTGGACAGTCCATTAAGTTGAAAGGCTATATAAACGAATTGATTTACAATTTTGGGTGTATATATATATTGTCATAAGTTATCAATAAACATTGCAAATGAATAGCAAGACTGAATACGGAAGTGGAACATTTGGATAGTAGAATATAGTTGAATACTTGTAAAGAAGGTATGTATTGTTTTTCCATGAAAAATTCAGTAGTACCTAAGTGGATTGGTAATAATAATCGATGTTCGCAATTTACAGCTAGCCTGTCAAAATGAAGATTGATATTTTAATGAGTATGAAACAACTTGTTTTTACGTTGAGTAAAGGTCTTATTTATCGCTAAGGTTCCTTCCTAGACTATTATGTGGTTATCTTTATTAAGGATAAGCTTCTAATGTTTAAGTTACAACTTAGCATGACATGCAAACAAAGGTAATTAAAAACTCAATTTTTTTTCATGATTTACATTGATGTAATAGAGGGATTTCACAGGACTCTTATGTGTGTGGGAAATTTCAGTTCATAAGCCACTGGCCTTTTCTTCGCTTGTATTTCAAAAGGTTCGCAAAATCTAGGCGATAACTTACCACACCTACCCAAGCTCAACGAGCTTCATTTTGATTTTACTTTCAAGTAAACATGATCGCCTATTTGAAAGTATTTATCCTTTCTTTTCTGATCCACATAACGTTTTTGGCAGTCTTGTGCTTCTTTAAGGTTCACCTGGACCTTGGTAACCAAATGTTCCAAGTCCATCAACAAATATGGCCCTAACATGAGC
Source organism: Pseudotsuga menziesii (assembly GCA_001517045.1). Classification (NCBI taxonomy): domain Eukaryota; kingdom Viridiplantae; phylum Streptophyta; class Pinopsida; order Pinales; family Pinaceae; genus Pseudotsuga; species Pseudotsuga menziesii. The sequence goes on along the minus strand of LPNX010471999.1, from coordinate 299,105 downwards.
TGATCCACCGGGCTGTCCCAAGTAACCGGTGTTCTGCACTTCTGTCCATAGATTACCTCAAAGGGACTCATCTTGGCGGAAGCTTGATAACCATTGTTATACGCAAACTCTGCGAGATGTAAGTAATCATCCCATTTTGTGGGGTTGTTCATGACATACATCCGAAGCATGTCTTCGATAATTTGGTTTACTCTCTCTGTCTTCCCATCTGTCTGCGGGTGATATGTAGTGCTGAAGTTCAACTGTGTCTCCAATCTGGATAATAAAGATATCCAAAAGTTTTCTTTGAAATTAACATCTCGATCTGAGATAATTACCTTGGGTATCCCATGCAATAGAAATATCTCTTTCAAGAAGATATCAACAATGTTCACGGCCTTGTAAGTTGACTTTACAAGAATGAAGTGTGATGCCTTCGACAACTTGTCGATCACCACAAAAATAGAATCATTTTGTTTTTTAATTTTTGGTAAACCGATGATCAATTCCATGTTAATAACCTACCACTTCCATTCTAGAATGGGCAACGGCTGTAGTAATCCCCCAGGATGCTGATGCTCAGCTTTGACTAGTTGGCATTCCTGACACTTTGTAATAAACATTGCAATGTTTGCATTTAACTTAGGCTAGAAAAAGTGTCTCTTGATAGCGGATATCATCTTTTGATATCCTCGGTGCCCCGAGTAGGTTTCCCTATGAAATTATATGAGGATGTTGGACCGAAGGTCCCCTCCTTTTGGAACATACAAGTGATCCTTGGACCATAGTAGTCTGGATTCATCTACCTTGTATTCTTTTTGTTGTTGAAACAACCAGTCCTATTGGACTTTCTTGAGCATCTCTAGATAGAAGGGGTAAAATTCATTGGCCGCTCTAATCTTCTCATGCAAATCTACATCAGTTTGACTCAAGTTAACCTCATAAATCATATGATTCCATCGACTCAAAGCACCGAAAACCTTGTTCTCCTTTCCTTTAATATGATTTAGCTCGAAATGGTACTCGCTTAGGAAAGCCAACCATTTGGATTTCCTCACATTCAGATCCGGTTGATCAAATAAGTATTTTAGACTCATGTTGTCTGTTTTGAGAAGGGAATTCCTTCTCATGAGGTAATTCCTCCACATCCTCAAAGCATGGATTATGGCAGCTAACTCAAGATCATGCGTCGGATAATTTTTCTCATCCTCCTTTCACTTTTGTGATTCATAACAGATCGTGTGATTTTTCTGCAAGAGGACTCCTCCAAGTCCTTCCTTGCTTGCATTCGTGCAAATAATGAAATCCCCATCGAGATCCACAATTCGTAACACTGGTGTGGTCATCAAAATATGCTTAAGCTTTTGAAAGCTTTCTTCACACTTAGAGGTGCATAAGAAATTACTTGCTTTCTTCTGCAAAGCGGTCATGGGGCAAGCGATTCTCGAGAAATTCTCAATGAACTTTCGATAATATCTGGCTAATCCAAAAAATGAGCTAATGTCAGTGACACTCGTAGGGGTACGCTAATCTTTTATGGCTTTAATATTTTCTAGGTCCACAACTATCTCTGTCTCAGAGATAATGTGACCTAAATACTATATCTACGGTTTGTAAAAATTGCATTTACTAAACTTAGCATAAAGCTAGTGTTCTATCAACACTTGTAGTACTACACGAAGGTGTTCTTCATGTTCTTCTTTATCCATTGAATAAAACAATATGTCATCTATAAATACTAAGATAAACTTATTTAGATACCGACTGAATATGATGTTCATTATACACATAAAGTTTGCGGGTGCATTGGTAAACCCGAACGCAACATTACAAACTCGTAGTGCTCGTACCTTGTACGAAAGGTGGTTTTATGAATATCCTCATCGTGAATCCATACCTGAAGATATGCAGATTGCAGGTTAATCTTTGAAAAGATTTTGGCTCCTCCCACCTGATCGAACAAGTCATCGATCTTGGGGAGTGGGTAACGGTTCTTGATAGTCATCTTGTTTAACTGGAGGTAATTGATGGACATCTGCATCGTAATGTCTTTCTTCTTTATGAACAAAATCGGTGCTCCCCAAAGGGACACATTGGGTCAGATATACCCTTTCTTTATCAACTCAGGAAACTACAATTTGAGTTCCACTAACTTAGGTGCACTCATGCAGTGAGGGGATTTGGAGGCAGGAACTGATCCTAGGGTCAGTTCAATGGAAAATTCGAGGTCTTGTTTCAAAGGTAATCTGGGGATTTCCTCGGGAAACACATCCTTGAATTCTTCAAGAACGGGGAATTCTTCTATGCATTTTTCCCTATCAGACTCTATGTCTGATATTTTTACTGCAAACAACTTGCAGCCTTTCCTAACACATTTATTTGCTTGTAAGGCAGATATTTGTCTCACATAAACTTTCTTTAGAATTCCTTTAACCTTCACTTGGTTCCCTTTGCTATCAATACACAAGATAGAATTGTGCAAACAATCGAGCATGACACGGTGTTGTTCCAGCTAGTCCATGCCGATAAGTACATCGTACGATCCTAAAGGTAGGATGTTTAGGTTTACTTTCATAAGAAAAACATTCAAGTTTACTTCACATTCTTTAACAATTTCAAAAAATTTCTGTTTTGTACTTGTGGCTAGCTAAACCACCCAAGGTTTATCATGTTTTACTTTCCCTAGTTTGCATATATCAACAATTTTAGGTGCAACATAGCTCCGGCAACCACTAGGATCAATAAGTATTGAAACATAAGTGTCCAAGAGCTTACCTTATATTTCGACCATTGTATATTGATGATCTTCCTATCAGACATCCAATACTTCATAGATCCGGGGTGTTCCATCTATGTCCTCAATAGTTGGTTCTTCTTGTAAATTGTGCTAGACCCCACCAGTATTGTTCTTACAATATCTAGCATAATGAGTCCCGTTGCATTTCCAACCCTTGATCTGTAGAGGGGTAGCATTGGCCCCACTTGCTACTGGTTTGTTAACATTAGCATCTGGTATATCAGGCTTCATACCAAGTTTATTAAAGTTCTTGTTTGCTTGAAATATTTTACTCGACTTTCTGTATGGCTGTGGGTTGGACCCAGCTTTGCGGTTATCATAGAAGTTCTTAGACTTGTCTCGGTTTTAGTTCATGTTCTCATGCCTCAGCTTCCCATGCTCATAACAGAGCCTAGTTTTATGCAGCGTGGTATCCAAAGTCTTAGGCATGTCAAATTCAATCCTGTCTCGAAAACTAGGAGGAAGACATCCTAGGAATTGTTGGATCTTTACCTTTTCTTCCTTGATGTATGGTACATAATGCAACAGATCTAGAAATATGTTAATAATGCATCTATACTCATGGGTCCCATGCGTAGTTTGTGAAACTCTTTCACTTTTTTGTCAAATATCCTTTCCGACATATATTTTTCTTGGAAAAGCTTTTGAAACATATCCCAACGTATTTACCGCAGCTCATCTTTCTTGGTGTGTTTTAAATCTCTCCACCATATTGCTTCTTTTCCATTCAAGTTATATATGGCAAGACGAGCCTTCATCTCACTTGAACAATTATGAACCTAGAAATACTTACTCATGCCTAGCAGCCACTCCTCAGCCTTTTCCCCAGTGTTTACTTCACCTGCATAAATCGGGGCTCTTATTTTTCGGAACTCCCCCTGAAGACTATCATTACTCTTTTTCTTCTTTCTCTATGGAGAAAGTGAGTCACCACAAGAAGGACTATGATGATCTTCTTTGGTTGCTTCAGCAGTACATTTTTTTTTCTTCTCTTGGGCTGCTATCCCGTTTCAGTATGGTTCTCTTTTGGATCTATTGGTGGACTGAGTAGGTTTACCTTGCGGGCTTCCTCCCGTCATATTTCTCAGTAAGCCTTCATTTATGGCTTATTGCTCCTTCCTTTCATTCAGGTTGTCTTCTCTAAAACTTTTTAATTTAGCTTGAAGACTGTGTAGAGTTTTCAAAACATCATAGTTTATCTCTACCACCAGTTCCACCTCCAGAGTGGGGGTGGTCATATTCCTTGATGACTATTTTCTTCCTCAGTATTCATAAACTGAACACTGCTATAAAAATTCCTTAAACTGCAAAACAAATTTTTAATAACAAATTTTTTTTTTTTTCTGTTAGAAACCAAAATTTAATATTATACTTTATTTTCTCTGCGGTAATAGCTTGGTGCACCCATAGGTCTCTTAGTATTTAAACTGGGCTCTGATACCACTTGCAATGTCCCCAAAAATCGAAAATAATTTTTTTTATAGGCTGGTAGAAACTACCTGAATGGAACATTATTACTCTTGTGGAATACACGTACACTACTTGTACCGTTGTCTATTCGTAATCTAGACTTACGTTCTATCCTTTACTTCCATTCATTTATTATTAGTACATTTTACTTATGATGTTATATGTCTCTTCATTAAATTATTCTCTTGTTTGACAATACTGTCGATATGTTAGTGATTTGCATAGAACTTTGTTTACTTCAGCGCGTTGTTTAACTTTGTTATTTACTAAGTTCTAACTTAACTTTATTTGTGGGAACAAAGTGGGTGGAGTGGAGGGACTCGTTCTCCCATGATGGTCTAAGAGGTAAAGTATTACTTGACATGTAGGCTTACTTAGTTCAATCGAACTAAGGCACCACTTTTACCTTATATGTAGATTATACCTAGCGACAGAGTTTTGAAGAGCGCTCAAACATATTGGTTAAAAGTATACCTACTGTTTGTCATTATACTTCATTACGTACTCAGTTAGCAAGGTGAAATTACTCCTCTCATTATTTTCTTAACATTGTTAAAATTCCTATGTCGTATTTTTATTTCGTTATGTATTCATACTTTAGTTTATTTAATGAAAAGTATTCACACTCCTCTTAATTTTGTTTACATGTTATATCTTGGAACGATTTCAGTTTGGGTTTTTTATAAAAAAAACAGGGTACTTACCATGGCATATCCCATATGCCATGGTTCTCTAAGCACTTAAGCTTAGGGAATATACCCCATGTTTTAAACCTAATAAATAAGCGATACAAGTCTTTGCTATGACTTAGGGTTTGCGCGCTACCATGTATGAATGAGACCTGGTACTAAAGTCCAAGTTCTATGTTTTATGGGTCATACATTACACAGACCTTGTAATATATGATACATTGCAAGGGTTTTTGGTGGCACGATTTATCATATGGTTGAACCATATATTATAGGGGTTTATGCTTTGTATTGGAGATCATGATAATACAATGAGATTGAAACTATGGAGAGTGGGTTTGATATCACGTTAATGGCCACTAGCTAGTGCATTTAATGATATTGGTAATCATGGCAGCCTCCCGTTAGGCTTGGCACATGATAGATTTTAACACTTGTCATTTGGTGTTTGTGTAATTTGGCTCTGTGCAGGGAGAAAACATGGAGGCAACATTTAGACCGTAAGGTGAGCTTCGTAATGGGTTCTTATGTTTGCATATTGGTTTGGTGTAAGTTTCGTAATGTTATCATACTTCTGAACTATAATGTATTCGATTTTGGTTGCAAGTAATAGGGTAGTGAAAGAAAGGTGGCTCCATACTTCGCTGTCGGCTCCAAAGTGTTTGCACAGTGGCCATGGTAAGCATGTGAGAAAGTATCTACTTGCTACCTCTCTTCCGTTTTGGGTAGAATGCATTTGGATATTTTGCTTGGTTGGGGTTTTATGACATGGATTTCGATTTCACCTTTGGGCTTAAGATTATAGACTTGAGTTTTATTAATTTGTTACGGCGTTAATCCATGAAGTAACTTGTAAGCCATTCGTCTCTATGTAAATAAGTTTGGCTATGTAAGAAGTTATTTTGATTTTGGGCCTTTTAGCCATGGGCTGCACCATTGCTTGCAATAATGTGTTATCCCATTGGAATTATTGTGTAACTTGGTTCTTGGTCTTAAATGACGATTGTGTAGCGAATCATGATACTTATTGTGTAAATGGATATATATACTATTTGTAAATGATTATCATGGTTATTATTCCATACTGTGTATAAGATGATTCTATTATATGTTTGTTTGTTTGTTAAGATGGGTCTGTGACAAGACATTCTCCTGTTCTCGAACGCTCTGTATATAATGATGTTTTTTAGTTTTTATATTGTGATTTACCGATAGCGTGGGTATAGGCCATGCCGTGAATGGCATGAGCCTTTCCCACATTGCTGCGATAGCTTAGTGTAGGGTTTTAATTATGGTTATTAGTTCTTATGTGAAGTGGACTATGAATAACCATGAGTGGGGAACCCACGATGGCCAATGTTTACTGTAGGGTTATTTTGGAAAGATTGTGTGTTAAATTAAAATCTTTGGCCTAGGTCGTGAATGTAGTTAGAGTCTTACGACCTCTCTATTAGAGTATGCATTTGTTTATTACCTAGCAATGGGTGTATTTATAAATCGCATCCTGCATATATTTAGATGTATAGTGTGGCCTGTGTAAAGATGGTTATATGATTTGCTTATTGTTTGTGTATAAAATTCTATGGTTGGTTATTATTGTTTTCTCCTTGGGTCTCGACATCCATTGGAATCAATGTCGCGACCTCTGTTGGAAAAATGGGTTTCGATTATTAATTGTTTAATGTTATTCTACGACTGTGTGGATTTAGATTGGACCTTTAAATACTTTATGTTTTATAAAAAAGGATGACTGTAATAATAGGACCGTGGATTATAGAAATCAAGTTATGTAAATGGATGTGATTATTGCCTATGTGATTTGGACTGTGAACTTGATAAGATTATAGAGATTTGGTATTGGACCACATGGATGGTCATGATATCTTCTCTTTTTGGATATTTATGATTATATTTATTTTAAATGGAGATGTTTAAATATTAGTTTATGTTTAGTATGACAGACCTTGAAAGGTCTTGGATGATTTATTAATTTTTTGTTATTTATACTCTATTCTTTAGTTGATTTAAAATTAGTTAGTAGATTAAATTATAGCACTATTTAAGGTTGTTTATATATATATATATATAGTTAATTGTACCTATGAACTAGTATTCTTTTGATGAAATCCAAGGTAAGCCTCTGCTGACAATTGCAATATGTCAGCAGAGTGATAAAGCCTAACGAGAATTATATAAATTTAACCAGAAAACAAAACCTAGTTATACGAAACATAATTCAAGTATTGAAATAATACAGAAAACAACTTAAAGATACAAACCCTGGTAATCTGCAATATATAATAAAATTTACAGCCAAAACTTAGTATTAAAGAAAATACAAACACGAGTAGATTATTAATCAGAAAATCACACACATAGGGTTAGGAAAGGTATTGAAAGCATTTACCTAGCTTATACAACAGTTAATCTAGGAAAACAGAATAGGTAGTCAAGGGCTTCATACCTGAATTTGAAGCTCTGTTAATGGCTGAACCTACACACTCAAATAACTAGCATTAACAATTCAATGTAGATCTTACCTTTGTTTGATGGAAAAATCATTTGTGAACTACTACATTCCACCCAACCATGACCTCGAACCATTCTTGGTTTAAATTTGGATCCCCCTAACTAGACTCCAACATGCAAGTAGCTGAGAGCTCCTAAGGTAGGGTTTCTTAACTGCTATATTAGATCTGGATAAGTTTTCCTTTTTCCTTCCAGGAAATGCTTCTTCAAGAATTTACTTAAGAGAAAATAGGAAGAAAAATGACTCTTCTAATGATAGATCAGAACCCCAATCCTTTCCTTGGGTTGAGTCTTTATAGACAGACTTTTTAGTCAAACAGACAGTTAAATCAAGAAACCTTGGTTTCTTGATTTAACCCTTTTCAATTTCTTTGGGTATTTATTAATATTTTAACTTAGGAACTTTCAACTAGTTTCTAATTATACCTTTGTAGGTGTAGTACTATTTATTATCTTTTAATAATAATAAATAATGGATGGAGCTTTTCTTTCTTTCTTTCCTCATTAATATTATTACTATATTTATCTTTTATACATAACATGTATAAAATACATAATAATGTAACATTTGTCTTTGGGAATCATATACCATGATCCCTAGACTTAATGATGTTGGAATATATTAAACCCGCTCATAACTTGGGATAAAATAATTAATCATTATTTGATTAATTATTCACCCACTAGCTTAATTAGTTGGCATCCACTTGCACATTAAATTCAATACATGCCATTTATATCCTCGGAATGATTTATTTCTAATTCTAGTTTGATCTTGACCACCTTTTACCATCCATAATTAGTATACAACACTTTACAACATATTCTGCTTTATTCTGCTTTTTCTGCTTTTCTGTGGATAAGGTAAAGCTAGTCAAACTAGGAAACTCGGTGCTTTTATTGCCAACCCATCCTTCATGAATTTTCCTCCATTTTCTAGGATTAGCATGTTTTTTCCATCTCCTTGACAACTCACTCATGATTTTTCCAATTAGTGAGGTCCTTGATATATTTGGGAAGTGCGTTAGCCACCTATGGGGGTTTACTATATTTTGATAAGTCAACATTTTTGAGCTTTATTAGTTGTATTCATACAACTCAATTTTTCTATGAGGGATGTACTATTTATGTAACTATTATTCATCATTATTAAATGGAATGATACATACCAATATTCATCTCTTCATTCATCTGATTCGGTCTCTTTTCTTCTCTCTATTTTTCCTGTGTATGCTTATGAGAATTCTTAGTAGCAATATATATTTTCTATGCTTCTTCATAGCATAATTTATCATAGCATTGATCTATTATTTTTACATGGTCTCTGTTACATGCCCCAATTTGCAAAAACAATTTAATGTTATTTGAGGAACATTGTGTTATATTTTATGCTAAGTTTGTAATTGATGACCTAGTGGGGTCAAGAATAATTAATGTAATTAAGAATATTTTATTTATAAATAAATAAATGATGAGACAATAGCTTAGGGAAGCTGTTAAAAGAGTGTTTACTGGTCAATTTGTGGAGGAGACTCGTGGAGAGTACATTGACAAGTGGAAGCATCCTCAAACTACTTCCAATTGTTGCACGTGCTAACTTCCCTATTTTTGTGGTCATGATTCCCCAAGAAAGTGGAATCAGAGAAAGTGGCTCATTAAATGAAAACTGACCCAGAAGACCTAGGCATCTCTATAAAATTTTCCATTGAAGATAGCTCAGGTTGCTCATTCTAGAGGTGATCATTCAGGGTGAATGAATTTACTCAAGAGAAATTCAATGGAGGGGATTATTGAAGTGAGTTTGAGGGGTTAACTGCTGAGATAGAACTTATTGCAGCTATTAGGTTGAAGTTCTTCTGCTGAGAGCAAATTTTAATTACTGAGGTAATTGGACTAGTCATGTGACAGAGGTCTTAAAGTTACATTCTCCACCCATTTCCCTGCCAAGAAGACTAGGAGCAAGCTCGAGGGTCCTGAGGAAGCATTGTCTGAGTGCTCTCTAGGAGTTTTGTAGGGAGGAACAACCTCCTTAAGTTGTTGTCTTCTTATCATTGACAGGTTCTATTTGTCTTTATGTTATTATATTTTTTTACTGTCTGTAGTAAAATGTTTATTAGTTTCTAACTACATGCATGCTAGTATTTTAGGGTTTATGAACAAAGGTGTAACTGTGTAATGTTAGACTTGGTAAATTACAGATGATGATTAGAAATGGAAATGAATATGCAAAATGAGAAACATATAGAATTAGAATTTCCATACTGTATTTTTCCACGCCTCACTCAGGCAATACTCTAGTACAGCTCGGTGTTTAGGTGAATAAGATGATTCCTTCACTTGAATGAAAATTGTAACTAGATTTTACTTAGTTTGCTTATGATTCCTACTGTAAAGGAATATTAAATATTATCTACATTTATTTACTTTAGTTATAAACTAAAATATAGGTATGTAAAAGAATGGTAATAATATTATTATAGAAATAATTCTAGTATTAGTATTCTTTATAAAATATAGAGATTACAATTTAATAATTATACATAAGTATAGTAAATAGGCTAACCTCTAATAAACAGGTAAAAATAATTTGTAAAAACATTTTTATAACATTGAATTCCAGAGAGTGTGTGTCTCTGTCTAAGATAGAAGGATTCTACTATAATCTATGTAAAACCACAAAAGTTACTGAAAGATAAATATATTCTATTTACAAGTATGCAGCATTAAAACCCTAATTCTTATTAGATGAGAATTAAAAACAAACTGTAAAAAAATCATTAAGAAAATTATTAAATAAAAAAAGCTATTATCGAACTATTATTTGTAAATAATGCTATTATCTATTATCTATTATCTATTATCGAATAGAGCTAAGAATTCACTAAGAACAAATATAATTAATCCTTTGAGCGAAAGAGAGTAAAATATTACTCTTAAAAACACAGTAATCTTTTCCCTTAAATTGTACATTGAAAATCCTTACAAATACAAGGTAATAATTTAAGTTATTAAACGAGCAACTTATTCAAAACAGAATTTAATACTCAAAATTTATATAAACAATTTGCAAACACAGAATCAAATATTAAGGAATGGATTACAACCTTTGAAATTAAAGGGTCGAGGCTTAGGCCTCTTAACAAACCAGCTATGCAATATATATATATATATATATATATATATATATATATATATATAAATCCAACAGTAACCATTTAATTTAACAAACAGGTAAAAACCTTAAAACATCTACAAATCTTGACTGCTCCACAGTCTTTTTTCAACTACAGAATCCTTGGTAAAAAATTAAAATAAACTAGATAGAGGTCGATAGCCTCAACGAGTTAGAGCTGAGCTCTATTCTTTTTTTTTAAAGGAAGCAATTACATTGTTCATGCCGCAAGGATGAAAACATAAAATAAAAACCATGTTACATTACGGCTTCCAAAGCCTTCTTCATCCTTCACAAAATACCCTTTAATGGTTTCTAAAAACATTGACAAGTAATAGAAAAGCCTTGAAACATAACTAACAGAGAACCGAGGTCGTGCTTTTCAACCATAGGAACCACTTCCAACAACCACAACCGCATGCAGGAAGAACCCTTGATGGAACCGAGGCTTACCAGTTGGATGTCCATGGAAGGATTGAAGTGTTAGATCATTTCCACCTACAGTATTGGAGCTAGTAGCAAGAACCTGCAAGTTCCAAACCAAATCATTTTAAATACTCATTTTCATAAAATGTTAAAACCCTCGCAAGAAAAACAAATGCAAAACAAAGTTAGGGTAAGTATTTAGCTGTTAAACTTGGAGTCAAAACTGAGAAGACATGGCCACACCAAGACACGTTGGCACCAGACCGATAGGCAAGAAACCTTGAGTCACCTCTGCGAAGGAGAAAGCAAGAATACCGAATCAAGTATACAAATGCAGAAGCTATATGTGAACAGTTGCAGGATTGAGACAAGTACATTCTTCGGGCCACAATGAAAAGCCAACAACCACACTCGTGCTGTAACTTTCAACACTCAGAGAAGACCAAACCATCAACAGCTCCTCCCAGCAGTCATGACATTGTATTGCATGTGAAATGCCAAAGGTTTGAAGGTACTTAGAGGCCTCTCATGGCCGCAAGCCTTCAAGTCAGCCAGCACAAGGAGGAACTCACAGTTTGCAATACAAATGAGTAAGTGTTTCGAGGTTTTAAGTCAACAATTGAGTGGATGCAAACAGTCCACATTCCCTTTGAATAATTTCAACAAGTGTGGGTCGAAACCTATAGATAGCACTGCAATCAACAATTTCGAATTATCAAACCAACAATCATTTCAAAACTATGTAACATATGATTGCCAATCATATATATATTATGCCTTGGAATTTCGCAAAGTATAGGTCTAAACTATATAAGATAGGCTTGCCATCATTCAATTCATTAGAGTAGATTGTTTGGCAGGTAATTCTGCCTTAGGTTATAACTTAAAGACACTTGTTATAACTCAAAATACTATTGTATAACTTAAATACTATAGTTATAACTTGAAAAACTATTGTTACAACTTGGATGCTATTTGTTATCATAGAAAATCTTCATGCTTTCAAACAAGTCAAATATATGGTGTAGTTTTAGAAATAGTATAGAGTTAAGAGATGGCTATAATATAGCTTATAACTATATTAAAAAGGAAAAATTGTAAACTTCCACAAACATAACCTTTATACTATTTTGATGAAGGAAGTGATCAAGAAACTGAAGACTGACAATAATGGATAATTTTTCTTAAAGATTCTGATAACTCATTGTTAAATTTATAATTGAAAAACATAGGAACTTGTCCATGCTTTAAAAGAAGGACATCTTTTGAGTATTGAAGTGAGTTTAGATGTGAGATCACTAAATAGTTCAAAGTGAACTTAAGCCCCAAAACCATGAGCTCTATTTTTCTCTTTCTGGAAATTTATAAATAACCTTTGCTGTAAACATAAAATGATAAGCAATGTCTTACGTTTAAAAATGATTGAAGGAACTTTGGTTAGTACTTGTTCCAGCCAATTTAAAACCTTTTTTAGGTTTGATAAAAAGTCAATATGGTGTTAGCTATAAATATAACTATGAATTTATAACAATGGAACATAATTGACTTTACCTTCCTACAGACAAGCAACTTATTTAACCTTCTCTTAAACTAGCATCTTAACATGCTAGGAAAGTAATTTTCTCGACGTAATTTAAAATAACACCTACTAATCTTACGCTTACCTGCTAAACCTATAAGGAACTAGCAGTCCAATTGAGTTAGCAAAACGCTAAGTAAGCCCCGATCTCAAACAAGAATTCTTGCCTACTTGACAAAAGTAAATCATTAGTATATCTAGCAGTAGCTTAATGCAATTCCTTTTCTAACTATGATAAAATTAAAGCTGTTAAGTCATTAATAGTACTAAAAAAGGTGTTTAAGGTTACATAATTTAGTTTACAGATTCTTTTAATGGAACAATCCCACGATCTTTTATAAACTGTTTCATTTTCCGCTATCCGTTAGTAGTTACTTAGCTAGGAATTTAGACATTTTATGTCTCTTTAAAATTTTTAAATTTTTACGAAATTTTGGGTTATTACATGTGGTATCAGAGCACAAGGTTCAAACACTAGGCCTTAATGAAGCTCAACTTATGTATATGGAACAGTAAATTTAAATAATTATGCTTACGTTGTTTTCTTTGAATGATACACACGGAGTAATTTGTTTATGAGTTAATGACAGGTATGGAAATATTGAAAGAATATGCAGATGAGGAATCTCCTTACACTGAACAAGATAATCTACAAAAACAACCTATACAAGAATATATAACCAATAATTCTTTCGAACTATTACAAACAGTTAAAGAATTAAAATAAGAGATGGAATCAGTTAAGAAAGAAAATGAGAGGATTCTGAGAGCTCAAGAGGAGCTGAATCAGATCTTAATAGAAAGGTTCCATACTAAGGGGAAGGGTAAAAGAAATGATTCTGAAGATATAGGTTATGCGCATAAGTATAAAAATACTAAACCAGTTAAAAATGAAAGTAGCTCATCATCCGAAGCATATGGTGATAGACACAACTCTCATTATACTAGTGACATTAGTGAAGATAATCACCATACTAGGAAAAGAAAATATAAACCTTATGAAGAAATATCTGGGGAGTTCAAGAAAATCAAGCCACCAACATTTAATGGAGAAACTGAAAAGAGGCAAGAAGCGAAATCCTAGCTATCTGGGATGAAGAAGTACTTCCAAATTTATCACTATTCTAATCAACTGAAGGTCAGGATGGCTATTCATAATATTACGAGAAAGGATGACATATGGTGGCAAGATTTGAAAAGAGTAAAAGGTATAAGAGAGAAAAACATAAATTGGAGCACATTCAAGAAATATTTTAAAAGGAAATATTTATCTGAACAGTACTATGACGAAAGGGCTAAGAAATTCTACGATTTAAAACTGGGTACAATGAATATGAAAGAACTAAATAGTAGATTTCTAAGTCTGCTGAGGTATGTGCCATACATTGTGGACAAGAAGCCTAAGGTATAGTGGTTTCTTAGCTGTTTACCTTATCATATAAATGACAGGATTGATTATGACAATCCGAAAACTCTAGAAGAAGCCATTAGAGAAGCGAATTTTTGTTATGAATAGAATCGTAAAAAAGAGAGTATGGTCAATTGGAAGGCCAAAAGAAATAATAACTTCGAACAAAAGAAGAAAGAGTTTGTACCTAATCAAAATTCTAAAAATAATAACACGAGAATTTTTTTTGATAAGAATTACCAAGGGAATAAAAGTAATTCACAGACCAATCAGAATAATCAAAAGAATAAAGAATCTGCTAACAACCACAATAACTACACAAAGAACTTTGAACGAAAAGAACCCATAAAGTGTAGAGAATGCAATGGTCTGCATTATGCATCAGTCTGTCCCAATCGAAAGAAGATTGTTAGCAACATCCACACAATACAGGAGGAGATGACTATTGGTGATCTAGAGAGGACAATGCCCAGGATAAATGCAGCATTAGAGAATCGACAAGTAGACTATCAAACTTCCATTGTGGAAGTGGAAGGTAAGATAAATCAAATACCTATATCTATTTTAATTGATCCAGGAGCTAGTTTAAGCTATATTTCTCCTAATTTGGTAGAAAAGTGTAAGCTTCTAGTTGAAAAGTTTGCAAGTTCTTGGTTATCTCAGTTAGCTACTGGTGCAAAGAGAAAGGTAATTAGTTTTGTAAAGAATTGTGCAGTAACTATGGATAAGTTTAAAACTTTTCTTAAACTCAATATATTACCTTTAGGCTCATATGATATATTAATTGGTATGGATTGGTTAGAGCAGCATATGGTGGTCTTGAATTGCTTCAATTAAACCTTTACTTGCATAAATAACAATGGAAAGTTAATAAGTGTAAAGAGAATCCCTAGGAAAATAGTCATAAGGCAGATCTCTGCTCTGTAACTTAAAAGAGTTGTTAGGAAAGGCTGTAAGGCTTATGCAGTAACAGTAAGTGATGAAGAAAATGTGAACAACATAGATAAATTAAATTTGGAGGATATACCAGTTCTAAAGGAATATACAGATGTATTTTCAGAAGAAATTCTGAGACTGCCTCCAAAACGGGAATTAGATTTTACTATTGAGATGGTACCTGGTGCAATTCCGAGCTCAAAAGCCCCTTATCAGATCAATATACTTGAACTAAATGAACTTAAGTCATGGTTAAAAGAAATTATTGATAAGAATTATATTAGACCCAGTATCTCTCCCTGGGGGGCACCTGTTATCTTTATTAAGAAAAAGGACGAAACTCTACGATTATGCATAGATTATTGTCAATTAAATAAAATGACTATCAAGAATAGATACCCGTTAGCTCGCATATATGATCTATTTGATCAATTATGTGGATTCACGGTGTTTTCAAAGATTGACTTACGATCTGGATATCACCAGGTCCGAATTAAGGATGAAGACATCTTTAAAATAGCCTTTAGAACTCGATATGGACATTACGAGTTTGTCGTTATGCCTTTCGGGATTACTAATGATCCAACTGTTTTTATGTGTCTAATTATTAATGTAATGCACAAATATCTGGATAAATTTGTGGTTGTATTTATTGATGACATATTAATTTACTCAAAATCTGAAGAAGAACATAAAGAACACTTACAAAATTTCTTGCAAGAGTTATGAGAGAATCAACTTTTTACGAAATTTAGTAAATGTGACTTCTTTAAAGATAAAATCCAATGCTTAGGTCATGTGGTGACTAAAGAAGGAGTTTCGGTGGATCCCAAAAAGATAAAGACAACCGAAGATTGGCCAATACCAAAAGATGTAATTGACGTCTGATCATTCATGGGGATTACCGATTATTACCGGAGGCTCATCGAAGGATTTTCAAGAATTGTAAATCCGATAACCTCCTTGTAGAAAAAGGGGAAGAAATTTGATTGGAATTATAAGTACGAAGACATTTTTAAAAAGTTAAAAGCCTTATTAACCACCACACCAATTTTAAGAATTGTTGACCCTAATAAAGATTTTATAGTATGTACTGACACATGTAATGACAGTTTAGGTGGAGTATTGACTCAGGAAGGACATGTCATTGCTTATGAGTGTAGGAAACTAAAGAATCATGAGAAAAATCATGTGACCTATGACTTAGAATTAGCTATTTTCATACATGCCTTAAAGATGTGGTGTGATCATTTAATTGAAAGGAAGTTTATCTTAATGACGGATAATAAGGATTAAAATACTTGTTAGATCAACCTAAATTGAATGCTAGGCAAGCTAGGTGGCTAGCTTTTCTAAGTGAATACGATTTTGAAATTCAACACATCAAAGGAAAGGAGAATAAAGTTGCTGATTCATTAAGTACAAATGCAAGGATGAATTTTACAGCAGCTATCAACAGTTATACAACATATTTGGAAGAACAACTTGAAGCATGGATAGAACAAGACGAAAATTACCGAAAATTACAAGCAAAAGTAAAAAAGAATTTAATAGAAAGTCTAAGTATAGGGTACAACTTGAATGAAAAATGATTATTACTGTATAAAGATAGATTATACGTACCTAATGTACCTAAGATCAAGCTATTAATTTTAAATGAAATTCAGAAAACTCCTTATTCAGGACATCCAGGTTATCAGAAAACTATAACCATGTTAAGAAAAGATTATTTCTAGCCAAACATGAAAAATGAACTGGAAGAATATATTGCTAGATGCTTTGAATGTCAGCAAGTAAAAACTGAACATCAGCATCCAGCTGGGCTACTTCAGCCATTTTCTATCCCTAGCTGAAAATGGGAAATAATTAGCCTTGATTTTGTTATTGGATTACCTAAAAATCAGAACTTAAATGACTCAATAATGGTAGTGGTTAACAAATTGAGTAAAGAAGCCCATTTTATACCTACAAAAACTACTTATAAAATTGCAAATATTGCTGATATTTTCTTAAAACAAATTTTTTGGTTGCATGGAATAACGAAGGTGATAATTTCAGACCAAGACCTTAGATTTACAGGTATTTTTGGAAATATTTGTTCAAAGGATTAAATACTATGTTAAACTTTAGTACCTCTTTCCATCCTCAAACTGATGGATATACTGAAAGAGTAAATCTGGTATTGGAGGACTTACTCAGATTGTACGTAAAAGAGCAACCTGGTAAATGGGAAGATTATTTACACCTGGTATAATTTGCTTACAATAATCATTACCAAGCTTCAGCTAGGTACAGTCCTTTCGAAATTCTGTATGGAAGGAAATGCAATACTCCCATCTCTTGGAATAATCCAGTGGATAGGTTAGTATTAGGACCTGAATTATTGAAAAAAATGGAATTAATTGTAAAACATGTACAAGGTAATATGAAAATTGCTCAAGATCGATAGAAAAGTCAAGCATACCTTAAGAAAACTCCAAAGGAGTTCCAGATAGGTGAGCATGTTTTTATTAAGGTGTGACCCAAAAAGAGCTCTCTGAGGCTGGGTAGCTGTGCCAAGCTAGCACCTCGATATTGTGGTCCTTTTGAAATACTGTCCAGTATCATACATGTAGCCTATCAGTTAGCTTTACCACCAAATTTAAGAGTTCACAATGTTTTTCACTTTTATGTATTAAAAAAATATGTACATGATGCTACTCATGTTATTAATTGGAATGATGTGCAAGTGGAATCCAAAGGAGATTTTCTAGTGGAACCGGATTGTATCCTTGAGAAGAGGGAGATCTTGCTTTGAAACCACACCATTGGTCAGGTGAAGGTGCAATGGAAGCACCTTTGTCTAGAGGAATCCACCTGGGAATTGGAAAGTCATATGTGGGATGCATATCCAATTCTATTTCAGGGGAAATCTGAGGACAAGGAATAAATAACATCGAGGATGATGTTAAAATTTAAAGGCATGTGTATGTCACATGCCCCAATTTGCAAAAACAATTTAATGTTATTTGAGGAACACTGTGTTATATTATATGCTAAGTTTGTAATTGATGACCTAGTGGGGTCAAGAATAATTAGTGTAATTCATAATATTTTATTTATAAATAAATAAATGATGAGACAACAAATTAGGGAAGTTGATAAAAGAGTGTTTACTCGTCAATTGGTGGAGGACACTGGGTGGCAAGTACACTGACAAGTGGCATCATCCTCAAACTACTTCCAACGGTTGCAGGTGGCAACTTCCCTATATTTGTGGTCATGATTCCCCAAGAATGTGGAATCAGAGTAGGTAGGCTCATTACATCAAAACTGACCTAGAAGACCTAGGCATATCTATAAAATTTCCCATTGAAGACAATTGAGGCTTCTCATTCTAGAGGTGATCATTCAGGGTGAATGAATTTACTCAAGAGAAATTCAATGGAGGGGATTATTGAAGTTAGTTTGAGTGGTTAACTTCTGAGATAGAACTTATTGTAGCTATTAGGCTGAAGTTCTTCTTCTCAGAGCAGATTTTAATTACTAAGGTAATTGGACCAGTCAGGTGACAGAGGTCTTAAAGTTACATTATCCACCCATTTCTCTGCCAAGAAGAAAAGGAGCAAGCTCGGGGGTCCTGAGGAAGCATTGTTTGAGCACTCTCCAAGAGTTTGGTTGGGAGGAATAGCCTCCTTAAGTTGTTGTAATCTTATCATTGATAGGTTCTATTTGTGTTTATGTTATTATATTTGTTTGTTGTCTACAGTAAAATGTTTATTAGTTTCTAACTATAGGCATGTTTGTATTTTAGGGTTTATGAATAAAGGCGTAACTGTGTAATGTTAGACTTGGTAAATTACAGATGATGATTAGAAATAGAAATGAATATGCAAAATGAGAAACAGATAGAATTAGAATTTCCATACTGTATTTTTCCACGCATGACTCAAGAAGTACTCTAGTACAACTGGGTGTTTAGGTGAATAAGATGATTCCTTTACTTGAATGAAAACTGTAACTATATTTTACTTAGTTTTCTTATGATTTCTACTGTAAAGAAGTATTAAATATTGTTTGCATTTATTTACTTTAGTTATAAACTAAAAGATAGGTATGTAAAAGAATAGTAATAATATTATTATAGAAATAATTCTAGTATTAGTATTCTTTATAAAATATAGAGATTATAGTTTAATAATTATACATAAGTATAGTAAATAGGCTAACCTCTAATAAACAGGTAAACGGAATTTGTAAAAACATTTTTATAACATTGAAATCGAGACATTATGTGTCTCTCTCTAAGACAGAAGAATTCTACTATAATTTATGTAAAACCACAGAAGTTACTGAAAGATAAATATATTCTATTGACAAGTATGTAGCATTAAAACCCTAATTCTTATTAGCTGATAATTAAAAACAAATTGTAAAAAAATCATTAAGGAAATTATTAAATAAACAGAGCTATTATCGAACTATTATCTATAAATAATGCTATTATCTATTATCTATTATCAAACAGAGCTAAGAATTCACCAAGAACAAATATTGCTATTATCGAACTGTAGGGTTTATATATTAATTAACCCTTTAAGCCAAACAGAGTAAAATATTACTCTTAAAAACATAGTAATCTTTTACCTTCAATTGTACATTGAAAATACTTATAAACATAGGGTAATAATTTAAATTATTAAACGAGCAACTTATTAAAAAGAGAATTTAATACTCAAAATTTATATAAACAATTTGCAAACACATAATCAAATATTAAGGAATGGCTTACCGCCTTTGAAATTAAAGGGTCAAGGCTTAGGCCTNATATATATATATATATATATATATATATCCAACGATAACCATTTTATTTAACTGACACGTAAAAACCTTAAAACATTTACAAATCTTAATTGTTCCACAATCTTTCTTCACCTACAAAATCCTTTGTAAAAAATTAAAATAAACTAGAGAGAGGTCAATAGCCTCAACCAGTTAGAGCTTAGCGCTATCATTTAAAAAAAAAAGGAAGCAATTACATTGTTCAGGCTGTAAGGCTGAAAACACAAGATAAAAACCATGTTACATTACAGCTTCCAAAGCCTTCTTCATCTTGCACGAAATACCCTTTAAGGGTTTTTAAAAACATTGACAAGTAATAAACAAGCCTTGAAACATAACTAACAGAGAACTGAGGCCATGATTTTCAACCACAGGAACCACTTCTAACAACCACAACCGCATGCAGGAAGAACCCTCGATGGAACCGAGGCTTACTGGTTGGATGCCCATGGAAGGATTGAAGTGTGAGCTTGTTTCCACCTACAGTATTGGAGCTGGTAGCAGGAACCTACAAGTTCCAAACCAAATCATTTTAAATACTCTTTGCATAAAATGGTAAAACCCTTGTAAGAAAAACAAATGCAAAACATAGTTAGGGTAAGTATTTACCTGTTAAACTTGGAGTCGAAACTCAGAAGAGATGGACACACTAGGACATGTTTGCACCGAACCGAAAGGCAAGAAACCTTGAGTCACCTCTATGAAGGAGAAAGCAAGAATACTAACTCAAGTATACAAATGCAGAAGCTATATGTGAACAGTTGCAGGATTGAGACAAGTACAGTCTTTGGGCCACAATGAAAAGCCAACAACCACACTCGTGCTGTAACTTTCAACACTCAGAGAAGACCAAACCATAAACAACTCCTCCCAGCAGTCACGACATTGTAATGCAGGAAAAATTCCAAAGGTTTGAAGGTACTTATAGGCCTCTCATGGCCACAAGTCTTTAGCTTAGCCAGCACAAGGACGAACCCACAGTTTGCAATACAAATGAGTAAGGGTTTCGAGGTTTTAAGTCAATAGTTGAGTGGATGCAAACAGTCCACGTGCCCTTCCAATAATTTCAACAAGTGTGGGTCGAAACCTATAGTCAGCACCGCAATCAACAATTTCAAATTATCAAACCAACAATCATTTCACAACTATGTAACATATGATTGCCAATCATATATATATTATGCCTTGGAATTTAGCAAAGTATAGGTCTAAACTATATAAGATAGGCTTGCCATTATTTGATTCATCATAGTAGTTTTCTTGGTAGGTAATTCTACCTTAGGTTATAACTTAAATACAATTGTTATAACTCAAAATACTATTGTCTAACTTAAATACTATAGTTATAACTTGAAAAACTATGGTTACAACTTGGATTCTATTTGTTATCATAGAAAATATTCATGCTTTCAAACAAGTCAAATATATGGTGTAAGTTTAGAAAGAGTATAGAGTTAAGAGATGGTTATAATATAGCTTATAACTATATTAAAAATGAAAATCCGTAAACTTCCACAAACATAACCTTTATACTATTTTGATGAAGGAAGTGATCAAGAAACTGAAGACTAACAATAATGGAGAATTTCTTTTAAAGATTCTAATAACTCATTGTTAAATTTATAATTGAAAAACATAGGAACTTGTCCATGCTTTAAAATAAGGACATCTTTTTATTATTGAAGTGAGTTTGGATGTGAGATCACTAAACAGTTCAAAGTGAACTTAAGCCGCAAAACCATGAGCTGTATTTTTCACTTTCTAGAAATTTATAAATAACCTTTCCTGTAAACATAAGATGATAAGCAGTGTCTTAAGTTTATAAATGATTGAAGGAACTTTGGTTAGTACTTGTTTCAGCCAATTTAAACCCTTGTTTAGGTTTGATAAAAATTCAATATGGTGTTAGCTATAAATATAACTATGATTTATAACAACGGAAAAGAATTGACTTTACCTTCCTGTAGACAAGCAACTTATTTAACCTTCTCTTAAACTAGCATCTTAACATGCTAGGAAAGTAATTTTCTCGACGTAATTTAAAATAACACCTACAGATATTACACTTACCTGCTAAACCTGTAAGGAACCAATAGTCCAATTGAATTAGCAGAACTCTAAGTAAGCCCCGATCTAAAACAAGAATTATTACCTACTTGAAAAAAGTAAATCATCAGTATATCTAGCAACAGCTTAATGCAAGTCCTTTTCTAACTCTGATAAAATTAAAGATTTTATTTCATTAATAGTACTAACAAACATGTTTAAGATTACATCCTTTAGTTTACAGATTCTTTTAATGAAACAATCCCATGATCTTTTATAAATTGTTTCATTTTTCGCTGTCCGTTAGTAGTTACTTAATTGCGACTTTAGACATTTTATGTCACTTTAAAAATTTTAAATTTTTACAAAATTTTGGGTTATTACAGTACCAAAGCTACAAGAATCACAACCTTTCCATCTCCTACATGGTATCATAGCAGCAAGGTGATCAAGTTCTACAGAGTTGAGGAGCGCATCCAATCTCCTATCCCTCTTTGAAGAAGAGCTTGTCTAGCTTACAAGATTTTATCCTAGTTTGTTTTGCAGGTTGCAGAGAATATCTCCTATAGAATATCAAAAAATTCTATATGGATTCAAAATTTTCTCTACTATCTCCTTTCAAATATGCTGATTAGAAGCCAAATATGAGTGCATACTTGAAGGGGCAATGTCTCTTTGATGTCTCCACTGGTGCATTGAGCAAACCTGAGTGTTATGAAGAGAAGATTGATTGGATAAATAATTGTGATATAGCTTATGGAATTATGTGTTTAGGAATGTCTCCAAATATATATCATCTCATAGATTTTGCTGAGTATCCATTTGAGCTTTGGAAGAACTTGGACAAAGCTTTTGGTTTGCAAGAAATAGAAGATGAAGCATGGAGCGAACCCAACATCTCCTCTTGTTCTCTCTCTCAATATTTCTTGGCCTCTACATTATCTCATGAAATTGATCATGATGAAGAAGTTTCTCATATAGTTCATGTTTCTGCTACTCTTATTGATTCAAATGCTTCCTCCTTCAATGAAGAAGAAAATATTGAAGAGCCATCTTTTTTTGTGTCTCTTGAAGGTGATTTTTCTTCTTGTGATACTAATGCTGAAAAATAAGTAACATATGGAGATTCTATTGATATTTATGATGAAAATATAACCGATTCATTGTTCTCTAAATCTCCTATCTTAGATTCTGAGATCTTTGTTCCAAATCCTTCACACTTTGTGCATACCTCTCTCATTGATGGTGCGCAACCCAGTGATTTCCAGGATGTTTGCTTAGCCAAATCAAGCCTTATTTGTGTCATACAAATTACCTTACTTGATCTAATGTGCTTCATAATATCCTCCTTTTTTCTTGGAATCAATACTCAGAACCTCCTTGAAGATTGTGAACATCTCATTCTTTCCTCCTTTCATACAGAGGATTCATTACCAGTGTATTCCCATGAGTCTATTGATATGATTATATGTGATCCTTTGGATTCTGATTTAGAAGAATATTTTCAGGTTGATACACATATCATTCCACCATCCATAACATATAACATACCTCTGAATAAGCCTAAGACTATACAAATCCCAAGTTCACTAGTTGATTCCTCATTGGTCTCTTATGCAGTGATATTTATCTTACATGGTTTGAAGTCTTTCCTATCTTTCAGTGGATGGTTATCCATAAATTTAGTCTTATTTGGAATGATATTAAACATGTTTGAATCTCTTTTAAACACTTATGGTTAAGATCTTATTCCCATCAATCATTCATATTTTTACACCTATCAGTTTTCCCCAGTTGCTCATAATTTTCCTAGTCTAGCCCTATATCCTCCTAGAGCTACTGAAGCCTTTATCTTTGCTGTTCCATATGATAATATTTCTGATATATCAGAGTTTTATCAGCATCATATTATATCTGCAAAAGTGCTACATCAGATTGGAATAATGACATGTGATCCACATCACAATTTTGCAACTATTCAGGGAATCGGGTGTGACATAAATTGTCCAAATTTTTGTACTCTTTGGAAATAAGTATGCACAGATATATTTTTCATTTCATATTATGTTTGAACATCAGATTTTGATAGCAACAAGAAGCATTCAGATATTGTTCCTACTTCATCAATTGATGAGAGAGAAGGAGTCTCTCCTCTTCCTTCTTGCAGGTTCTACACTCTAGCGCATGATCATGGAGTTCATGATTTCTTCAGCAAGTCCTTCATCTAGAAGAATTTCAGTCAGCTCATTAAAGTGAAGATGAATATATGTTGAAGACATATTTCAAATTTTGTTCCTTGTCCTATCTTGAGGGAGTATTTTCCCCATGTGGTTTTGCCTCTTTCCTCACTTTTTTGGACATAATAATTGTTAAAGGGTGACCATAGCCTTGTTTCTGGGCCCTATATGCATCCATATTTTTTTTCATACCATTATAAAGCCAGGATTATAGGGGGGTGTTGGAATATATTAAACCCACTCATAACTTAGGATAAAATAATCAATCATTATTTGATTAATTATTCACCCACTAGCTTAATTAGTTGGCATCCACTTGCACCTTAAAGTCAATACATGCCATCTATATATTAGGAATGATATATTTCTAATTCTGGGTTGAACTTGACCACCTTTTACCATCTAGAATTAGTATACAACACTTTACAACAGATTCTGCTTTTTCTACTTTTCTGTGGATAAGGTAAAGCTAGTCAAACTAGGAAGCTGGGTGCTTTTGTTGCCAATCCATCCTTCATGAATTTTCCTCCATTTTATAGGCTTATCATGTTTTTTACATGTCCTTGAAAAATCACTCATGATTTTTCCAATTCGTGAGGTCCTTGATATATTTGGGAAGTGCTTTAGCCACCTATTGGGGTTTGCTATATTTTGGTAACTCGGTCTTTTTGAGCTTTATGAGTTGTCTCTATACAACTCGATTTTTCTATGAGGGATGTACTATTTATGTACAATATTATTGATCATTATTAAATGGAAGGACACACACCAATATTCATCTCTTCATTCATGTGATTCGGTCTCTTTTCTTCTCTCTATTTTTCATGTGTATGCTTGTGATAATTATTAGTAGCAAGATCTAATTTCTGTGCTTCTTTGCATCATTTCTCATAGCATCTATATATTAATTCTACAAATGAAACTTCTTCATTAAGGTTAAAAATAGGTAGATGGTTAGGTCTACTAGGATAATAAACTCTAAACATCCTTGCATGTTGGATTTCCCTCGTATAACGTGGTAGTTCTTGAGTTCTTGATGAGAATATAGAAATTCAAAATTTCATTTAATCATTTATAAATAAGTATGATGAAATAAATATTTTTCTCGATCCGTTTTCACTCGAAAGTTATTAGATTCTTTTCAGTAACCCCTAGCGCTTACCAGAGCCCATACTCAATGCTTTAATAATGAGTTACAATTTAGTGCGATTTCAAAGATCTTCGCTCAATACTAATGCTAGAATGTACTTGTACAATACACCTAGGGATACAATGGCCAAGGATTCGATGCTCTAGATCTTATGCTCAACATTAACATGGAAGGATCGAGGGATTATGCCCAACACTTCCAATTATCTTTTCATGTGTTCCAGATCTTCTCGCTCAAAACAAAGCTAAGTACTCATGTCCTCTAGAGATTCTCGCTCAACACAAATCATCAATCACGCAAGTGGTCTAGAGCTTCTCGCTCAACACAAATTATCAATCACTCAAGTGCTCCAGAGCTCCTCGCTCAACAAAAATTATCAA
>LPNX010471999.1:180945-272677 GCA_001517045.1 Pseudotsuga menziesii | reverse complement strand
TATATATCATCAATAATTGGCTTACGCCCAATATATAAAACAAATAATTATGTTCATATGAAGTGGGGTCTTCGACCCAATATATAAAAATAAAATATCAAGTCAACATCATAATCAATAGGCACATGCCTATAAGTGTTAGGTACAAGATTCGATATATTACACATTTTATATATATAAGTGATATGAATTTGATTATTCATATGGAACATGAAAGCTAATGAATGTCTTTCCCTGTTGATTATTGAAAAATTTCATCTATTAATGCAATTTTGTTTCTGGTTAGTAATAATCAATTACATTCATTTGTGTAATTTCATTTTTTTTCATCTGAAAAGAAAGTTGGACCCATCATTCTAAGTTTATAATAAGGTGAGTTATTTAGTGTGTATGAGTTCAAGGAGTTCAATCTGTCTCTTCTCTTCATTGTTAGGAAATTCATTTCGGTGTTATTTACCGAGTGCACATGTAGCACATTCAATATGATCATTTTCAATGACAGGAAGACCCTCAACCATTGACTTTTTCCGTAATAACATGAGGTCATTATGATTGAGGTGTCCATACCTTTGATTCCATAATTTGACATCTGAAATAGCTGATGCCACTAGTGCTTGATGGTCTCCCTTGATTGCATCCAGCTTGTACAATCCACCAAGTCTTGATCCTATCACTATAACCCTATAATGATCTTGGAAATATTTGACATGGAACTTATATTTATCAAATTCAACTTTTTTTATCATTATCGGTGATAGCAGAAACATATATTAGATTCTTTTTTATTCCTGGAACATACATCACATTATGTATTTGTTTAAACTGTCCCTCAGATAATTTAAAACACTTATCATTCCATAACCTAGGACTTTGTGGGACCTGTTATCGCCTAGATAGATGTGTGTGCCATCATACTTTTCATAATACTCATCATACCAAAGTCTATTACAGGACATGTGGGAATATGCACCTGAATCTATGAACCATGCATTTTCATCATATGTCTCAGTAGACAAAGCATGTTCAGATATAAACAGCCTTAGGTTTTTAAATCCATTCACATCCAGGGTGTATTTTCTAACATAATTTCCATTATGTTTTTTGTATCTGTTATTGGAATCATTGTTTATCTTCTTAAAACAATATCTAGCTATGTGACCTGATTTTCCACAATAATAGCATACAACATATTTATTAGCACTAGATCATTGTGTGACATACCTCTGTGTCTTGCACAAAACTTGCCTCTATGTGGATTCCAGTAATTGCCTCTGTATGGATATCTTCCTCTTACCATCAACGCCTGATCTGAAGACTGAGATTTAGGCTCATACATATTCATCCTTTCTTCTTCTTGTATCATGATTCTGTCGAGCTCTGCAAATATAAGAGGGGTCTGTCTTGCTGCAAGTGCTGAGATGAATATTTTATAATATAGAAATAGACCTTTTAATGTGATAGATACCAGATCAGTACTATATACTTCTTCACCTATGTCACCTACATTATCTCTGAATTCTTTGATGCAGGAGAGGTATTTACACAGGCCACGCTATACATCTAAATATATAGGGGATGCAATTTATAAATACACCCATTGGTAGGTAATAAAGAAATGCATACGTTAATAGAGAGGCCGTGAGACCATAAATACATTCACGACCTAGGCCAAAGCTTTTAATTTAACACATAGTCTTTCCAAAATAAACCTACAGTAAACATTGGCCATCGTGGATTCCCCACTCATGGCTATTCACAGTCCATTTCGCATAATAACTAATAATAATAATTAAATCCCTACACTAAGCTATCGCAACACTGTGGGAAAGTCTCATGCCATTCACGGCATGGCCTATACCCACACTGTCAATGAATGACAATATAAAAACTAAACAAAAGCATTATATACAGAGCATTTGAGAGTAGGTGAATGCCTTCTCACACACCCATCTTAACAAACAAACAAATGCATAATAGAATCATCTTATACATAGTATAGAATAATAACCATTATAATCATTTACAAATAGTATATATATCCATTTACATAGTAGGTATCATGATTCATTACACAATCATCATTTAAGACCAAGAGCCAAGTTACACAGGCATGCCAATGGGCTAATGCACCATTGCAAGCAATGGTGCAGCCCATGGCTAAAAGGCCTAAAATAAAAATAATGTTTTACATACCCAAACTTATTTACACAGAGCCAAATGGCTTATGAGCTACTTCATGTCTTAACACATTAAAAAATTAATAAAAACCAAGTCTATAATCTTAAGCCTGAAGGTGAAATTGAAACACACGGCATAAAACCCCAACCAAGCAACAAATCCAAACACAGACTACCCAAAAGGGACGAGAGGTAGCAAGTAGAGACTTGCTCACAAGCTTACTGTGGCCCCTGTGCAAACACTTTAGAGCTGAAAACGAAGTATGGAACCAACCCTCTTTCACTACCCTGTCACCTACAACCAAAATAGAATATAGTATGGTTGAGAAGTATGATAACATTACGAACCTTACACCAAAAACAATCTGCAGACATAAGAACCTAGAATGAAGCTTACCTTACGGCCTGAAGGTCGCGTCCATGTTTTCTCCCTGCACAGAACCAAATTACACAAACCCCAAATGACAAGTGTTTGACAAATCCATCATGTGCCAAGCCTAAGGAGAGGCTGCCATGATTTCCAATATCATTAAATGCACCAGCTGGTGGCCATTAACATGATATCAAAACCACTCTCTAGAATAGTTTCAGTCTCGTTGTATTATCATGACCTCCAATACAAAGCATAAACCCTTCTAATCTATGGTTGAACCATATGATAAATCACGCCACCCAAAACTATTGCAGTGTATCATATATTACAAGGTCTGTGTAATGTATGAACCATACATTGTCCTATCACCCCAAAACGTTAAACGTAGGACTTGGAGTTTAGTACCAGGTCTCATTCATACATGGTAGCATGCAAACCGTAAGTCATAGAAAAGACTTGTATCGCTTATCTCTTAAGTTTAAAACATGGGGTATATTCCCTAAGCTTAAGTTCTTAGAGAACCATGGCATATGGGATATGCCATGGTAAGTACCCTATTTTTTTATAAAAACCCCAAACTGAAATCGTTCCAAGATATAACGTGTAAACAAAATTAAGAGGAATGTTAATA
The DNA here is from genome assembly GCA_001517045.1 of Pseudotsuga menziesii. Lineage (NCBI taxonomy): Eukaryota > Viridiplantae > Streptophyta > Pinopsida > Pinales > Pinaceae > Pseudotsuga > Pseudotsuga menziesii. The sequence continues at coordinate 269,496 of LPNX010471999.1, read as the reverse complement.
CTTTTCATTAAATAAACTAAAGTATGAATACATAACGAAATAAAAATAGGACATGGAATTTTAGCCATGTTAATAAAATAATGAGAGGAGTAATTTCACCTTGCTAACTGAGTACGTAATGAATTATAATGACAAACAATAGGTATAATTTTAACCAATGTGTTTGAGCTCTCTTCAAAACTCTATTCCTAGGTATAATCTGCATATAAGGTAAAAGAGGTTCCTTAGTTCTATTAAACTAACTAAGCCTACATGTCAAGTAATACTTTACCTCTCAGATGGTCATGGGAGAATGAGTCCCACCACTTCGCCCATGTTTTTCCCACAAACAAAGTTAAGTTAGAACTTAATAAATAACAAAGTAAAACAACACGGTGAAATAAACAAGGTTCTATGCAAATCACTAACATATCGATAGTATTGTCAAACAAGAGAATAATTTAATGAAGAGACTTATAACATCATAAGTAAAATGTACTAATAATAAATGACTAGAAGTAAAGGATAGAACGTAAGGCCAGCTTATGAATAGACAGCAATACAAGTAGTGTACGTGTATTCTACAAGAGTAATAATGTTCCATTCACGTAGTTTCTACTAGCCTATCATTTTTTTTTTCCAATTTTTGGGGACATTACAAAATGCTGGATGTGCTAAGTAAATAATTACAATGCATTTCCTAACCCTATGTGTTTGATTTTTTGGTTAAAATCTGCTAGGGTTTGCATTTCTAAATATTAAATTTAGGCTGCAAATTAAATCTTATGTTGTATTTACCAGGGTTTGTACATCTGAGTTTACCTATGTATTATTTCATTACTTAGACTATGTTTACTGTAAACTAGGTTTTATTTCCAACAATTATATAATCGTTCTTTAGGCTTTATTACTCTGTTGACATATTTCATTTGCCACTAGAGGCTTGTTTTAGATTTAATTAAAGACTAGTTCAGAAGTAAGAGTTATACACACACACACACACACACACACACACACACACACACATATATATACAAACCATTATATAAATAGTGTTATAAGCTAATATTCTAAATACATTAAATATAAACTAAAGTACAAATTGAATGTTTACACTAATTCAAAGATAATAAACCATTAAAGACCTTTCAAGGTCTTTCTCATTGAATACAAAATAAATAGTAAAACATTCCATTTAAAAATACATCATCATAAATAAATGAACAAAGTAAGCATTGTGACTATCCATTTGGTCCAAGATCAAATCTCTGTTCACATATATAAAACCCACAGTCCTAACTAAACCATATCATAATCGCATGCATGAATCTTTTAAAGGTCCCTCATAAAGAAATTTAGGAACCGTGTAAGTTTAAATAGAGTTCATGACATCAACCTCTTTGGGTATTCAAACCTGAGTCTGAGGCTATAATAATCTCCATCACATATATACTAAAAATAATAATCAATTACATATTTCTTCCAGCTTTCCGATATAACAAATTTAAGCACTATATCACACACAGAAAATGTTTTCAATTATAAACCATATCCAAATTTCTACATGGTTCCAAATAATTACAATGGGAACTGGAGTCGAATCCTGTGGGCATAAAATCTCAACCCTCGTTTAATTAAAAATACAATTCATTACATAGTAACGCTGAGGATTCAATCCCTGTAGGTCGTTCTATTTTTAATCAAGGCCACGATATACATACCTTCTATGCAAGAAATATTACATTAATTATCAAATGCTTAATAAACGGACAATTACACTACAACGAGGTTGTAAGACCCTAGCTACGGCACCCACGCTATAGCACAGCCTCAACCAAATTTAATTCAATATATAGTCCATTCAAAATAAACCTACAACAACATTGGCCATCGTGGGTTTCCACAGTCCACGTTATACATAAGAAATGATAATCATAAATTAAAACAATACTCTAAGCTATCGCAACCATCATGAAAGGGCTCATGCCATACATGACATGGCCTCAATCCATGTGTTGTCCATCATCACAGGTAAGAATTAACCAAAATTAAAAACACAGAGCTAGTGAGAACATAAGATTCACTCCACGGCTTAAAATCCTAAAAGTATTTACAAAACCTAAGTTTGTTCATCACAAGCCCAAAGGTGAATTCAAAACCCCATAGAAAAGCCCCAAACCAATGATGAAAGAAAACAAAGAGAGACCAAGAGACATCAAGCATAGGCTTCATGGAAAGGATTATCTTGCACCTTGGCTCCATAGTCAAACCAATGACAGAGCTTGAGCCACGCTGCTCTTCACCATACATTGGCACCTGCAAACGCTAAGCGAAACAAGAAGTGAGAAGTATGGCCACAATAGAAGCTTCAAAAAAAATTGAAATCACAAGAATGAAACCCAAGATGAAGCATACCTTCGAAGTCTGGAGGCCGCCTCCATTTTGCATGTGTAGAGCCAAGACTAAACCTAAAATGACAAAGCGAAATGACAAGTCCATTGTGATCCAAGCCATAGGATTAAAGCCTTAGTGCAGTGCACTATCACTAAGCTTAATGCTTAGTGAACATGGCATATGAAATATTCCATGTTAGTATGTACACTTTATAAAAGTCAAAGGTCTCATTTTTAAGCCAAGATCATAACCTGCAATTAAGAAAAAACATAGGATATGTTGATAGTTTTAAATAAACTAAATGCATAACGTAAATATACTAAGTTGTAAACAACAAAATACAAACCTTAATGAAGTGTAATTAGTACATAGGAAATTTAGTTGTGATAGCTAAATTGATGAAAATAGCACTTACCATGTTATAAATCTAAGTCGGTAAGGAACCTTAGCAAAAAGCAATAGGTCTATTAGGATCAAGATATTTAGTGCTCTTTAAATAATACTTTGTCACAAAGTATGATTTGCATTTTAAATAAAAGAGGTTCCTTAGTTCGAAGAACTAAGTAAGCCTCGAAACAAGTAAAAACCTTTACCTCTAAGACCGTCATGGGAGAACGAGTCCTCCCACTCCACCCACTTTGTTTCCACAAACAAATTTAAGTTAGGACTTTATAATTGAAAAGTAATACTATGCAAAAATGACAAAGCATTTAAATCAAGTAATGACACATACACGACAAAGGTATAAACATAAGAAGTAAGCAGTAAACATCGTAAGTAAAATACATCAATAATAATGACTTAAAGTAAAATGACAAAACTTAAGAACAACTTACAAATAAACAGTGGTACATGTAATGTACGATATATTTCCACAAGTCGAATAATGTTTCATATAGGTAGTTTTACTAGACTAATATTTTTTTCTTTTGGGTACATTACAAGTGGTATCAGATCCTAGTTTCAATACTAAGAGATCTATGGGCATACCAAGCACTTAGTGAGAGGAAAAATAAAGTATGATATTAAATTTGTTACTAATAGGAAATTTTTCTGTTCTTTAAAATTTTTGAAATTTCAGGAAAATTTTACCGAACAGATCAGTTTATGAACACTGAGGAAGATAACAGCCAAAAAGGAAGGATGAACACCCCCAACCCAGAAGGAGAACTGGTGGTGGAGCTGAATTTTGATATTTTCAAAAATATACATAGTATTCAAGCAGAATTGCGAAGTCTTAGAGAAGACATTCTGAACCAAAGAAAAGAACATCGAGCTATAAATGAAGCATTACTAAGAAATATGACAGGAGGCAGCATGCAGGGTAAACCTACCCAGTCCACAAACAATTCCAAAAGAGAACCTTAGCATAAATGAGCCAAGATCCCAAGAGAAGGAGAAAAAGAGGAACGTAACCCTGAATCACCGAAAGGAGATCATCACAGTCCTTCCAGTGATGAATCTCTTTCTCCTCAAAGAAAGAAACAAAGAAACAATGATAGTCTTTAGGGGGAGTTTAGAAAAATAAGAGCCCTGACCTATGAAGGTGAAGTAAGCACTGGGGAGAAGGCTCAAGAGTGGCTACTGGTCATGAACAAATACTTTAATGTTCATAACTACTCAAGTGAGATGAAGGCTCATCTTTCCATCTATAACTTGAATGGAAAGGCAGCAAGATGGTGGAGAGATTTAAAACACACCAAGAAAGATGAGGTAAGAAAAATATGCTAGGATACCTTCTGAAAATTTTTCCAAGATAAATATATGTCAGAAAGTTTCTTGGACAAGAAAATGAAAGAGCTTCATGAACTACGCATGGGATCCATGACTATGGACACGTTTATTAACATATTTCTAGATCTGTTGCATTATGTACCATACATCAAAGAAGAAAAGGTAAATATCCAATAGTTCCTAGGATGTATTCCTCTAAGTTTTCAGGGTAGGATTGAATTTGACATGCCTAAGACCTTGGGTACCACACTACATAAATATAGGCTCTATTATGAGCATGGACAGGTAAAGCAAGAGAACATGAACCGGAACCGAGACAAGTATTAGAACTTCTCTGATAAATGCAAACCTAGGTCCAACCCACATCCATACAGAAAGTAGAATAACAACTTTCAAGTGAACAAGAACTTTAATAAATCTGGTACGAATCCTTATGTACCAGTTGCTAATGTTAACAAGCCAATAGCAAGTGGAGCCAATGCCACCCCGCTACAGATCAAGTGTTGGAAATGCACTGGGCCTCATTATGCCCAAGATTGTAAGAACAAGACCGGTGGGGTTTTGCACAACTTACAAGAAGAACCAAATATTGAGGACATAGCTAGAACACTGCAGATTTATGCAACATTGGATGGCCGACAGGCAGATCATCAAGCTATAATGGTTGAGATAGAAGGTAAGATATTGAACACTTCTATTTCAATAATTATTTATTCTAGGGTTTGCTGGAGCAATGTTTCACCTAAAATTGTTGATGAATGCAAACTAGACAAAGTGAAACATGATATACCTTCACTCGTTTAGTTAGCCACAGGTACGAAACGAAAAGTTTCAGAAATTGTTAAAGAATCTGAGGTAAACTTGAATGGTTTTCCTACGATAGTAAACCAGAACATCCTACCTTTAGGATCATATGATGTACGTATCAGGATGGACTGGATGGAAAAACACCATGTCATGCTTGATTGCTTGCATAAGTCTATGTTGTGTACAGATAGCCTAGGGAAACAAGAGAAGGTTCAGGGCATTCCAAAGAAATTTTCTGTAAGACAAAAATGTGCCTTACAAGTGAAGAAATGTGTTAGGAAAGGCTGCAAGTTGTTCGCAGTGAACATTCAAGACATACAGTATGATATATAGAAACACATAGAAGACTTCCTTGTTCTTGAAGAATTCAAGGATGTGTTTCCTAAGGAAATCCCAGGATTACCTTTGAAACAAGACCTAGACTTTTCCATTGAGATGACCTGCAGATCAGTTTTGGCTTCCAAAGCTCCTTACAGCATGAGTGCACCTGATTTGGTGGAACTCAAACTATAGATGTAGAAATTGATAGAGAAAGGGTATATCCGACCCAGTGTGTCTCCTTGGGGAGCACTGATATTGTTCGTAAACAATAAGGATGGTACGATGCAGATGTGAATCGATTACCATCAATTGAAAAAAATGACTATCAAGAACCGTTATCCACTCCCTACGATTGATGACTTGTTCGATTAGGTGGGAGGATCCATAATATTTTCAAATATTGACCTACGATATGGGTACCATTAGGTATGGATTTGGGATGAGGATATTCACAAACCTCCTTTCATACAAGGTACGAGCACTACTAGTTTTTAGTGATGTCGTTCGGGTTGACCAATGCACCCACAAATTTTATGTGTATGATAAACAACATATTTAGTAGGTATCTAGATAAGTTCGTTTTCGTATTTATAGATGACATACTGGTTTATTCGAAGAATAAAGAAGAACAAGAAGAACATCAACGCGTAGTACTACAAGTGTTGAGAGAACACCATATTTATGCTAAGTTTAGTAAATGTGATTTTTACAAACCACAGATACATTATTTAGGTCACATTATCTCCAAGATAGGGATAGATATGGCCCTGAAAAGGATTGAAGCCATAAAGGATTGGCATACTCCTACTAGTGTCACTGACATTAGGTCCTTTTTGGGATTAGCTGGATATTATCGAAAGTTCATTGAGAACTTCTTGAGAATCTATTTCCTTGTGACTGCTTTGTAGAAGAAATCAAGTAAGTTCTTATGGACCACTAAGTGTGAAGAAAGTTTTCAAAAGCTTAAGTAGCTTCTGATGATCACACCAGTGTTACGGATTGCAGATCCCAATGGGAATTTTGTTGTTTGCATGAATGCAATCAAGGAAGGACTTTGAGGAGTCCTCTTGCAAAAATATCATGTGATCTGTTATGGATCGCGGAAGTCAAAAGAGAAAGAGAAAAATTACCCCACGCATGATCTTGAGTTAGCTTCCATCATCCATGCTTTGAGGATGTGGAGGCACTACCTCGTGTGAAGGAAGTTCCTTATGAAAATAGACAATATGAGTCTGAAATATTTATTTGATCAACTAGATCTGAATGCAAGGCAAGCCAGGTGGGTTACTTTCCTCACTGAGTACAATTTCGAGCTAAAGCACATTAAGGGAAAAGAGAATAAGGTTTCTGATGCTTTGAGCTGACAAACTCATATGATATTTGAGGTGACTTTGAGTCAAACTGATGCAAGTTTGCATGCAAGGATTAGAGAGGCCAACGGAATTGACCTCTTCTATGTGGAAATCCTCAAGAAAGTCCAGGAGGACAGGTTGTTTCAACAACAAAAAGAATACAAGGTAGACGACTCCGGACTGCTATGGTCCAAGGATCATTTGTATGTTCCAGAAGGAGGGGACCTTCGGTCCAGCATCCTCACAGAATTTCATTGGGAACCCTACTTGGAGCACCAGGGATATCAAAAGATGATATATACCATCAAGAGACACTTTTTTTCTAGAGTAATTTAAAGGTTGACATTGCAATGTTTATTGTGAAATGTTAGGAATTCCAGTTAGTCAAAGCTAAGCATCAACATCCTATGGGATTGCTGGAGCCGTTACCCATTCTGAAATGGAAGGGGGAAGTCATTAGTATGGATTTCATCACTAGTTTACCAAAAAGTAAGAAGAAAAATGATTCTATTTTTGTGGTCATCGACAAGTTTTCGAATGCAGCACACTTCATTCCTATGAAGTCGACCTACAAAGCAGTGAACATTGCTGATATCTTCTTGAAAGAGATATTTAGATTGCATGGGATACCAAAGGAAATTATCTTGGATCAAGATTTTAAGTTTACAGGAAACTTTTGGAGATCTTTATTCTCTTCATTGGAGACGTAGTTGAACATTAGCACTTCATATCAGCCGCAGACAGATAGGAAGACATAAAGAGTAAACCAGATTGTTGAGGACATGCTTTGGATGTATGTCATGAACAACCCCATGAAGTTGGAGGATTACTTGCATATCACAAAGTTTGTGTATAACAATGGCTATCAGACTTCCACCAAGATGATTCCCTTTGAGGTACTCTATGGCCGGAAGTGTATAGGATTGGTTACTTGGGATAACCTGGTGGATCAACTCATGTTAGGGCATGCTTTGTTGATGGACTTGGAACAGTTAGTTAGCAAGGTCCAGGTTAACCTTAAAGAAGCACAAGACCGCCAAAAAATTTATGCGGATCGGAGAAGAAAGGATAAGGAATTTCAAATAGGTGATCATGTTTACTTGAAAGTAAAATCCAAACAAAGCTCATTGAGCTTGGGTAGGTGCGGCAAGCATTTATTTGATCAAATGGATATGAATTCAAGGAAAGCCAGGTGGCTGACTGTAATACCCCAGTTTTGACCTCATTTGCATTAAAAGATACATGATGTATATTTTGTAAATAATCATGGTGTGTAGCTAAAGGAAAAAGGTCCACCATCAATTTGGTTGTGTATGCTTCGGTAATAGGGATCATTGCCGATGGTATATTATGCTATCTGGTACATTATAGTTTTTGGCATCATGTAAATATGCACATTAATTAAAATAAACCTACAGCTAGCTAAGACGGTGCAATGTTAAATGAAAAGGGAATGATTCCTAAGGTCAAGGGGGGGGGTTGTCTAACCCGTGGGGGTCATTGGGAATTTTCCATGTGTCAGCCACCCATTTAAACTTCTGCTATCTAGGAGAAGTTATTGCTGAGTAGTGGTGGGTGTGGTAGGACTATCATTCATTGCATACGTGCCCACTCCACCAGTGAAATCTTCCTCTTCACTCACGTTGGGGGTAGGGGAGAAGACCACGATTCCATTCTGGTGATTGAACACTATTCAGCCTCACGTGAATGTTTCCCTCTCTGGACTTCCTCACACACCTCTTGGGGGAATTTCTCCATCGTTTTGTTTAATCCTCATGCATAGGCTAGAAATCGGATGGTTTTACCTCACGCAGGGGTTGGGGGATTGTGATCTCATGCGGCAAGCTTGAAGAGTAGCGTGAGGGGCACGACTCTACTGTTAATATGCTTTCCTTGTCAATGCTAGGATTCTGTCTTCTTCCCCATCTGCAAACTGTGTAAAGTTCCCTTTGTTTCAGTATGGGATTGGGTTATAGGTCTTTCCCTAGTTTTGGTTGTTGCGTGTGCAATTATCTTGTGGGGTTGCTGCTAAGTTGTTTTGGCCACACTAGGGCCAAGAAAAACTCTTAGTTTTCTTGATAACTTGAGCTGTGTTCACCTTTTTGTTTAGGGTTGTCACCCTGTTGTCTTTATCTTCTTCACAGAGCTGTGAATTGCTTATTTTACTGTGGGTATGCAGTGGTTGGTCTTCAGACTGTTTAGAGTGGGATTAGAGGCTGTGTATGCTTAAGAAACCTACTATTTGGGAGCCACACAGACAGAGTTAGACTACTAGATTTCTTCTACACAACCCTTGAAGAGTATTGGAAAGGGAAGTCAGGGCCTGAGGGACTATGAAGCAGAGAAAGGACTGATTCCTGGTGTTGGGTATGTGGATGTCTTAGAAGTCAGGTTAGCTCTAGTGTAGGTGTCCTTAGCTCTCCATTGAGACCACCAGCTTAGCATTTATCCTTTCTGAGCTCCTTGACGGCCTGATAAACCCTACTGTGTGGAATTGGCTGATTTGTGTACCTTGGCTATGTGTAAGCCTGCTTTGACCCTTATTCCTTGAGGAATCATGCCCAGCTCGGGGGTGGCAGTGTTGCTGAGAGATTGATGAGCATGCTGGCCTATGGTTGGGTGGAACGTTGCAGTGATATAGCTAGTTGTGGGACGAGATATTTATAATATAAGCATTCTTTCCCATTTTGCTTCTACATTTACATTTACTGTCTAATGTCTAATGAATCATAATGATGAACATGTTGATGCTGGAATGTATATGTTTGCTTCCACTGTATGTTGAGTAACTATGCATCCTTGTATGTTTTACGCATCTTAGCATGCTTTTTGTTCTAAGCATTTTATATCAGCATTATATGTATGTTCATCTTCATGAGGCTATTTGCCCGGAGGTTTTTGTTTGTTTGGTAGTGTCCTCTTCACCAATCGGAGGGTCGAGGATGTTATAGTGTGGTATCAGAGCAAAGGTTGTAGCATGGGACTGAATGGGCCATGAATATGTAGTGATAGAGCTAAGGTTGCAGCAGGGGCCTGAATGGGCCATGAAAGGTTAGCTAGTAGAGATAGGTTGCCTTCTGCCCAGCATAAATCATAAGAAATATGTGCATGATGGGAGAATTTTGAAAAACAAAATTCTCTAAGTATTGGGATCATCGGATCATCGGAGGACTTAGTCCGAAGTCCTGTCGATGCATCGGATCACCTAAGCAGAAGGCCACCCGACGAGGGAAATTCATGAAAATTTATCTAAGTGTCTGTCGGCCGTCGATGGTGATCAGTGGAAGTCAGAGCCGCAGTTGCAAAGGGGATCAGTCGAAGGCCCCCAAAATGTCGGCCCCCTTTTGTGGAAAGACCACTCGATGCAGACCGTCGGTGATCAGCGACACTTAGTTGTAGGGATCACCGAAATGAAGGTTTCGTAGGGTTAAAAATCATCGAAATGATGGTGATAAGTAGTTGTTCGGTTTGCCGATGCTGTCGATGGAGAAAAGATGAAGGAAATAAAATTTTGGAATTTTTTTTCTAAGTTCGATCATCAATAATCGACGGAAGTTAGTTGATTCCATCGTCGATGATTAGTTTATGGGAGCACTGAAACGTCGGCGGTGATCCCGTGAAGAATGCTGAAACGTCGGTTCGCTTAGTCGAGACCATCAACGAAATTTAGATGATGAACCAGCCGATGCAGCGACAAGAAAATTTCATAAACTTTTCCAAGTGTTAAGATCATCGATGATCAGCGGAATTTAGACGATGGAACCGCCAATGAACATCAAAAAGGTCTAGTTGTTCGTGCACCCTCCATTGCGGCCAGCTAGTGGACTATCCTTTCGACGGATAGAGTCCTCGACCGTCGATGCCACAACAGATAGATTTTTTGATAGCCCATGCAACATAAAACTGAAGTGATAAGACCATCAGCAATCGATGATGATTAAAGGATTGGATCGTCGATGACCAGTTAATGGCATAGCCAAAACATCAGAAAATATATAGTGAAGGAGTCGATACGTCGGCAAGGAATAAAAGACGTTTGAGCTGATGAAGCGATGAAGATTAGAGGATGATGGAGCTGAAACATCGAAGGAAATTAGCTAATCGCGCAGCCGACGCGGAGCCCAGAGGAAAATTTCTTAAGTGTTGAAAAATTTTTGGGACTTGGCGGAGTTCAGAAGTTGTCAGCGATCGGCGAAAGAAATAAAATGGAGGCACCGAGGCGATGGCTCCATTCAGTTGAAGACCGTTGAAACGTCAGATCGCTTAGTTGAAAGGGCATCCAATAAAGGCCATTGGCATTGGTGGGAGATAGAAGATGAAACCATTGAAACATCAGTGCAAAATAGGTGATGGAGGTGCCGACACGGTGGAAGAATAAAGGAATTTTTCGACGAAAATTCCAAAGTAAGGAGATCATCGCAAAATTTTAGTTGATCGAGGAGCCGCAGTGTGGGAAGAGATCATTGGAAGACCACCGAAATGTCGGCGAAATTTAGTTGAGGGGACAGCTGATGTGGCCGTAGAAAAAGAAGAAGTTGGCTGAAGTGTTAAAGGCGTCGGAGAAAATTAGATGTTTGAGGAGCCAACGCAAGGAAGGAAATTCTACAAAATTTCTAAGTGATGAAACCATCGGCAAAATTTAGAGGTTTGGGTCACCGATGCAGCGGAAAAAGTTTGTTTATTGAGCCATTGACATTGGAGGAAAATAGAATATGGGATCGCCGATATGGTGGAGAAGATTAAAGGATTAGGCCACCGATGAAAGACGTCGGAAAGGATTAGTGGTTCAAACTCCTGACATGGCGGAAGGAATTAGTTGATGGGTCCGTCGATGTGTCAAGAGGATCTAGTGGTCTTGAGCGTCGATGGAGTCAGAAGAGTTAGTGGATATGTTGGCTGTTGTCATGGAAGAGAATGGGACTAATTGTCCGATGAGCGAGTAGTTAGTTGCTCCGATTGTCGATTCCATTGATGCGATAAGACTGAATGGTTTATATCACCGACAAAGTTCAGAGTGTTAGACCACTATGGACCCGATACAGCAGAGGAAAATAGACAAGTAGGCTGCCGATGAGCCATGGGGAAGATTAATGGTTTCGACCACCGACACAACAGACCTTGGCCACCGATAAGTGGCCTGGAAGGCTTACTTTGGAAAAACATAGTCAAGGAAACCGTTGATACAATGGAAACTTATAGTTGATAGAGTCGTCGATGAGCACTGGAGAAATGTAGTCGTCTAGGCCGCTGAAGGGTCAAAAGACTAGTCCACTAAGGATCCAAAATGTCGTAAATTTAGTTGGAAAGAGGTTCGATTCGAAAAAGGGAAAATTGGGTTTTTCCAGTGGAATTTTTAGTGAATTTCAGCTATTATTTTAGTGATTTTTTCATGGGATTTTTCAGCAGTTTCAGGGCTGAGAACCTGAAGAAAATTTTAGGTGGCTGAAGTTAGCATTCTAGACCAAAACATAGTGGTGTGTTCTGCCATCATTCTAGAAGTGGTGTGGTTTTCACACCCAAGGTCAGAATGAAGCATGTGGATAGGCGTTGGAAAGCTTATCCAGCAGGGAACAAGAGAGAGTGACTAGAATTTGAATGCAAAGCATCAAAGTGCTAGTGGTTGCTTGAAAGAGAAATGTGCTGCTGTTAATATGGACAAATCTGGGAATTCCATGCCTAGAGGTAGCAAGACCCTGAAGTCAAACCAACTGTTGTGTGGAAGAGGAGTTCCATGCAAAGATGAGGGACTTGAAAAGGGAAATCTCTTTAAACCCTTTCTTGCTAATTATGATTACATCTTATAAGTCTTGTACATAAAATGTATGAGCATATGCCTTCCATGCATAGGATATTACATGTTGGTGAATTATACATTTGTAATGAACCATTAATGATGATTATTGCATTGGTGTTGGCATTAGTGGAAAAACCAACGACAACATGGACATTGCTGAATATGTTGCTGATGCTGATTAATGTGACTAGCAACCCTATGGAGAAAGGGATAAGGCAACAAGTCCATAATCAAAAGTTGGTGAGCAAATTCTACAATCTCCTACAAAGGACCAACCAAACTGGTAATGTCAAGGGTGTAAGTAAGACCCATGAAGGTAAGAGTTTAATTATGACAATTGCATGGAGTGGTAAAAGCAATAGGTCTCATACCATGTGGGTATTTGAATTTTATATTGCATTCATATAGAAATGTGTCACCCTTGTATTATGTTGTTATGAGCTTAGTAGCCTAAGGAAAATAAGCACTGATGATCTTGATTATAGTCATGCATCCTATATGAAGTAGTCATGGTTAGGCCATGCATGGTATGTTTGAATGCATAGTATTCCCGAATCAATGCAAGGTAGAATTGAGTGGATATGCATTAAAATATTTTATAAATATTATAGTTATGCATTGAATGGATGCATATGAAGGGTGTGAGTAACTGATTACATGAGTATGGGTGCAAATGTTGTGATGCATTGCACAAATGCATTGAGATAGTGCATGTGACATTATGAATAACTAATGGCTAAAATGATGGATTGATGACAATTCTAGAACCATTTCAAGAGCCGTTATGAATGCAGGACAGTAAGTGCATGAAGAGGGTAGTCATGATCAATTGACTGCCGAAAATGATTTATGGAAGGGAAAGGTGATACAAATGATATGCTTGTGAAGTAAGAAGTATCTATTAAACATTTCATTTAAATTACATAAATGAAAGGATTGTACCCTATAATTAAAGTATGATAATGATTGCGTGAAGTAAACAATTTTTGGTAATATTGATGTGATTAACAACTGGAAGTATTTGAATTTTATAAATTCTGAAAATGCTTCAGTGATGGTTGCAGCAATGAAAAAGTTATATGCATCCAAACTTACCAAGTGTTTGGCTGATTGAAGTTCAGTTTTTAGGTAGATTGTTTGGAGCTTGGCAATGAGAGTAAGACCATGAAAAATGCCGGAATCTACCATGTGAAAGAGCCAAACCTTATGAGAAGAGTCTCATGGCTATGAAAATAGTTTGTAGGCATAATGGGTTGTTAAATTTGAATTTGTGAAATTAAGATTTGAGAAATTGCTGACAACTACTAATCACTATTGGCTTGCATAGGATTGTGTCACGAGGACACATTGTAAGTGGGTATTCATGTTATGCTAGTAAGCATAAAATTATAATGGTCATAGTGGTGCTACTTACAAGAGACCCACAAATGAGGATCACCTCATTTCCAAGCGAATCAATTTCTATAGGGTACACATTGCAGGAAGATCATGTGTGATGACCTAAAGGAGCAAAACTTCATGGGAAGGTTTTCCCTTATCTTGGAAATGGGTTTCGAGTGAAACTCCATTGGACATTTTGGAAATGTCTCATTTGCACTACATGTTTGGTAAGCAACATGAGTGAGATGGTATAGGTTATGTCGGTAAGACATGTGTGGATATGAAATGTAAAGAGGAATTGGGATGGCAAACCGAGGGACTATCAACTCAGAAAAGGGAGCCCCCATTCCTCCTTAACAAAGGAATACTGCATCAGAAAATAGATAAGTGTTCTGTGACCCTAGCTAAGAATATGCATGTCAAATTGTTAAATTCAAAATGCAGAGCATGTTTTGATTTTATTTCCATGATGAACGATTGCTTGAGTATGAATAGGGCCTACATGGCACACATCGAAAAAGGGTGCACACTTTCCCGATGTCAGACCATGAAAGGGTTTTCAATATTTATTACACCCTAGGGAGTGGATGCACTCCTGGTGTCTCAATACTTGATAGTGAATGCTGTGAAGTATGATTACAGTTTTAGAACATTAATGCTGATGAGTTTGCTTATATTGCTTATGTTGTTAGGCTAAACAGATGTAGTCTGGTGTTGTACACTAAATGGAATTAGAGCTCACAGCTGGAAATGAAACTTGGAAATGGTCGTTTATTGTTGATATAAGTGCATGCGTTGTTGTTAATGGCCTCATAAACCAAATTGCATTGGCTTGGCTGATGATTGGTTGTTGATATAAGTGCATTGTTGATATAAGTGTATTGTTGATATAAGTGTAGGCAATTTGTTGATGGTATGATAAAACCAACTGAAGGTTGGCTTAACTGTGCGTGATATATATATAAAAGGATGTTGTGAAGCAGCCTGCATGCTGACCTAACATCCAAGTCCATAGGTAATCCCAAGTCTTGCAAAGCGAAGCAGGATCCTATGGACCAGAGAGGAAACACATAATACAGATAAGTATTGGATTATTTTGCAATATCTTGCTTATGAATATACATGTGTATATGATTTGGTTATGATGTTTTAAGCTCTTGTTTTAGAGATAAAAACCGATGAGATTAAACTAAAAATGTGAATATGTTCAATGTTTGGATATAGGTATTGCTGGGAGCAAGGACTACGAGAGCATCCTAGAGGTGCATATGGACATGTGACTGTCCTAAAGAGCTCAGAATGAGCAGTAATGAAAAAGGTTCTAGTGATACTGTGAAGGTCCTAGCAGCTAAGACAAACCATGTGGGGTGGCTCCATGGTTGAGAGGTCTGAAATAGACCGGAGACACTAAGTGTCATGACCAAGATGGATTGGTCCAGCATTCACGGTGAAGTGAAAGAGGCTGAGAGCATGAAAATCCATAGCGGTCATGTGGGTTCCAGGATGGAACAAAACAAAGGGGGGAAAAAATCTTGCTGCTCTCTCTTGCCTTTTTGATTATATATATATGCATTGTGAAAACAAAAGATTGTTGAATGCATGTATGACTGAAAATAGAATGTGTGTATTTTCTTAAAGTAATTTGTGAATGCTGGAAGAGTTAATTCCCTGCCCAAGAATGGACATGAATGACCTCATGGGCCTATTGGGAAGGCATGAAAAATATGAAAGTCTCCTTGATGAGACTTGTACTGTCGTGCCAATTGGGCAATTAATTAACTAATTTTCATGCCTATATTATGCTTGGTATAATAGAGTTTCAATGCTGCATTTCACAAGTGAGGAAGGCAAAAACCAGTGGTGCACATTGATCATGGTAGCCGACCAAAAGCTGATGGATTTGGATGGAAGTCTCCTTCAAACAATTTCCAAGACCCAATAGAATCTTGGAGAGATGCTCAAGATACAGAAAAGGCAGAATGAGATGAACCACTAGATTTTGCAAGACTCTATTTGTTTGCAAAAGGAGTTAAAAATCATTATGGGAGCAATCAGTAAAGGCAGTGAAAGTGGATCAATGATGGCACATTCTTCCAATCAATCCGTTAAGAAACGTTCCAGGCATGAAGAATCAAAGGAAATTGAGCAGGTAAAGATGAAGCAGCCAGCGAAATGTTGGAAATGTGGAGGACATCATTTACACTGAGACTACCCAATGAGGGAACATAAAGAGGGTAGCATCCACAAAGTTCCTCGACTTGGGGATGAGTCGAAAGTTGAGAACCAGTAAGAGAAGCTCATGGAAGCCGAGGGGATTGGTCTTGAAAGTTCAAAGTAAATAATTGAACATGGGCCAGATCTACAAAATTTTGAAATTTTGAATGTGCAAATGGTGTATGCATTCCTATGTATTGGAACACCGAGGACAGTGTTATTCCAAGGGGGAGGGGATTGTAATACCCCAGTTTTGACCCCGTTTGCATTAAAAGATACATTATGTATATTTCGTAAATAATAATGGTGTGGAGCTAAAGGCCAGAGCCCCACCATCGATTTGGTTGTGTATGCTTCGACAATAGGGATCATTGCCGATGGTATATTGTGCTATCCGGCACATTATAGTTTTGGGCATCATGTAAATATGCACATTAATTAAAATAAACCTACAACCAGCTACAACGGTGCAACCTTAAATGAAAAGGGCATGATTCCTAAGGTTAAGTTGGGGGGTTGTCTAACCCATGGGGGTCATTGGGATTTTTCCATGTGTCAGCCACCCATTTAAACTTTTTCTATCTGGGAGTAGTTATTGATAAGTAGTGGTGGGTGTGGCAGGGTTGTCATTCCTTGCCCATGTGCCCACTCCACCAGCAGACTCTTCCTCTTCACTCATGCTAGGGGCAGGGGAACAGACCATGATTCCATTTCTCCCACGACTCCATTCTAGCAGTTGATTCACCCTCACATGAATGTTTGCCTCTCTAGAATTCCTCATGCACCGCTTGGGGGAATTTTCCCATTGTTCTGTTTAATCCACATGCATAGGCTGGAAATCGGATGGTTTTACCTTACGAAGGGGTTGGGGGATTGTGATCTCATGTGGAAAGTTGGAAGAGTGGCCTGAGGGGCATGAATCTGCTATTTATATGCTTTCCCTATAAATGATGGGATTTTGTCTTCTTCCCCATCTGCGGAATGTGTAAGGTTCTCTTTGTTTCAACATGGGATTGGGATGTAGATCTTTTTCTAGTTTTGGTTGCTGCATGTGCAATTATCTTGTGGGGTTGTTGCTGAGTTGTTTTGGCCATGCTAGGGACAAGAACAAATTTGATTCATCTTGTTGACTTGAGCTGTGTTCACCTTTTCATTTGGGGTTGTCACCTTGTTGTCTTTATCTTCTTCATAGAGCTGTGAACTGCTTGTTTTACTGGGGGTATGCAGTGGTTGGTCTTTAGACTGTTTAGAGTGGGATTAGAGGCTGGGTATGCTTGAGAAACACGGTCTTTGGGAGCCACTAAGATAGAGTTAGACTGTTGGCTTTCTTCTTCACAACCATTGAAGAGTATTGGAAAGGAAAGTCAGGGCCTGAGGGACTGTGAAGTAGAGAAAGGACTGATTCCTGGTGTTGGGTATGTGGATGTCTTATAATTTAGGTTAGATTTGGTGTAGGCATCCTTAGCTCTCCATTGAGACGACCAGCTTAGCAATTAACCTTTCCTAGCTCCTTGACGGCCTGATAAAATCTACTGTGTGGGCTTAGCTAATTTGTGTACCTTGGTTATGTGTAAGCCTGCTTTGACCCTTATTTCTTGAGGAATCATGCCCAGATCAGGGGTGGTAGTGTTGTTGAGAGATTGATGAGCATGCTGGCCTATGGTTGGGTGGAACGTTGTAGTGACATAGGTGGTTGCGAGATAAGATATTTATAAGATAAGCATTCTTGTCAATTTTGCTTTTACATTTACTTTTATTGTCTAATGTCTAATGAATCATAATGATGAACATGTTGATGCTGGAATGTATATGTTTGATTCTGATGTATGTTGAGTAACTATGCATCCTTGTATGTTTTATGCATCTTAGCATGTTTTGTGTTCTAAGCATTTTATATCAGCATTATATGTATGTTCATGTTCATGGGGCTATTTTCCTGGAGGTTTTTGTTTGTTTGGTAGTGTCCTCTTCGTCGGTCGGAGGGTAGGGGATGTTACATTGACTTTCCTTAGTGAGTACCATTTCGAGCTAAATAACATTAATGGAATAGAGAATAAGGTTGTTGATGCTTTTAGCCGATGAACTCATATGATATATGAGGTGGATTTAAACCAATGTAGATTTTCATGAGAGGATTAGAGTATCCAATAGAGTTGACCCCTTCTATGTGGAAATATTCAAGAAAGTCCAGGGGGACAGGTTGTTTCAACAACAAAAAGAATACAAGGTAGATGAATCCAGACTTCTATGGTCCAAGGATCATTTGTATGTTCCAAAAGGAGGGGACCTTCAGTCGAGTATCCTCACAAAATTTCATCGAGCACCCTACTCAGGGCACCCGGGATATCAAAAGATGATATCCACCATCAAGAGACAATTTTTCTGGCCTAAGTTAAAGGTTGACACTACAATGTTGATTGCGAAATGTCAGGAATGTCAGCTAGTGAAAGCTGAGCATCAACATCCTATGGGATTGCTGCAGCCATTACCCATTCCGAAATGGAAGTGGGAAGTCATTAGTATGGATTTCATCACCGGTTTACCAAAAAGGAAGAAGCAAAAGGATTCTATTTTTGTGGTCATCAACAAGTTGTTGAAAGAACCACACTTCATTCCTGTGAAGTCGACCTACAAAGCAGTGAACATTGCTGAGATATTCTTGAAAGACATATTTAGATTGCATGGGATACCCAAGGAAATTATCTCGGATTGAGATATTAAGTTTACAGGAAATTTTTGGAGATATTTATTCTCCGGATTGGAGACATAGTTGAACTTTATAACTACATATCACCCGTAGACATATGGAAAGAGTAAACTAGATTGTTGAGTACATGCTTCGGATGTATATCATGAAAATCCCCACAAAGTGGGAGTATTACTTGCATCTCACAGAGTTTGCGTATAACATTGGTTATCAGACTTTCACCAATATTAGTCCCTTTGAGGTACTCTATGGCCAGAAGTGTAGAACACCAGTTACTTGGGATACCCTAGTGGATCAGCTCATGTTAGAGCCTGATTTGTTGATGGACATGGAACAATTGGTTACCAAGGTCTAGGTGAACCTTAAAGAAGAACAAGACCATCATAAAAGTTATGCAGACTGAAAAAGAAAGGATAAGGACTTTCAAATAGGCAATCATGTTTTCTTGAAAGTAATATCCAAACAAAGCTCGTTGATCTTGGGTAGGTGCGGTAAGTTAGCACCTAGATTTTGTGGACCTTTTGAAATAGTGGCCAAGAAAGGGCCAGTGGGATATGAACTAGCGTTACCCACGCAAGTAAGAGTCCATAATGTTTTCCATGCATCTTTTTTAAAGAAATTTGTTTATGATACTAAACATGTTGTTGATTGGTCCCTGTTACAAGTGGAACCTAAAGGGGAGTTTTCCCCTAACCTATTCATATAATGGAAAAGAGAGAGGTGCAGCTTCAAAAGCACATCGTAGTCCAGTTGAAAGTGAAATGGAAGAACTTTGAATCCAATGAGGCTACTTTGGAGAATGAAGCCACCATGAGAAAGGCTTACCCCGCCTTGTTTCATGATGTCATTTCGAGTCCCTAGAACACTAGGGATGGTGTTGTTCTAAGCTGGGAGGGATGTAATATCCCAAATTTTGGACCCAAAACTTATAGGCATGTGCCTATTGATTATGATATTTACTTGATATTTTATTTTTATATATTGGGTCAAAGGACCCACTGCATATGAACATGATGATTTGTTTTATATATTGGGCATAAGCCAATTATTGATGATATATATATGCTTGGTTGTGTTGGGTGTGGATCCTAAAGCACATGATTAATGAGAAGTTTTATGTTGAGCAGGAAGCTCTAGAGAACGAGAGTGATTGATGATTTGTGTTGGGCGAGGAGCTCTAGAGAACTTGAGTGATTGATTATTTGTGTTGAGTGAGGAGCTTTGAAGCACTTGAGTGGTTGATGATTTGTGTTGAGTGAGAAGCTTTGGAGCACATAAGTACTTACCTTTGTGTTGAGAGAGAAGCTCTGGAACACATGAAAAGATAATTGAAATTGTTGGGCATAATCCCTCAATCCTCCCATGTTGATGTTGAGCATAAGCTCTCGAGCATCGGATCCTTGGCCATTGTATCCCTAGGTGTATCATACAAGTACATCCTAGCATTATTGTTGAGTGAAGAGATCTGGAAGTGCACTGAATTGTAACTCCCTATTAAAGTGTTGAGTATGGGATCTGGTAAGTGCTAGGGGTTACTTCAAAGAATTTAATAACTTTTGAGGGAGAACTACTTGAAAAAAATATTGATCTCATCATACTCTTTATAAGTGATTAAATGAAATTTCTAATTTACGTATTCTCATCAAGTACTGAAGAACTACCATGTTACACAAGGGAAATCCAACATGCAAGGATGTTTAGAGTTTCCTAGCCTAGTAGACCTAACCATCTACCTATTTTTGACCTTAGTGAAAAAGTGTCATTAAGTCTAGGGATCATGGTATATGATGCCCAAAGACAAATGTTAACAAATGTTATATTATTATGTAATTTATACATGGTATGTATAAAAGATAAATATAGTAATAATATTAATGATAAAAGAAAGAAAGAAAATCTCCATCCATTATTTATTATTATTAAAAGATAATAAATAGTACTATAACTACAAAGGTCTAATTAGGAACTAGTTGAAAGTTCCTAAATTAAAATATTAATAAATACCCAAGGTTTCTTGATTTAACTGTTCCTTTGACTAAAAACTCTGTCTATAAAGACTCAAGCTAAGGAAAGGTTTGGGGTTATGATCTATCATTTGAGGAGTCATTTTCTACCTATTTTTCTCTCAAGTAATTCTTGGAGATCATTTTTGTGTAAGGAAAAATGAGAATGGTCCACATCTGATATACTAGATAGGAAACCCTACCTTAGGAGCTATAAGATACTTGCATGTTGGATTCCAGCTCGGGGGGATCTAAATTTAAACTAGGAACGGTTTTGGGTCATGGTTGGGAGGAACGTGGTAGTTCCAAAGTGATTTGG
This sequence comes from Pseudotsuga menziesii, assembly GCA_001517045.1. Classification (NCBI taxonomy): domain Eukaryota; kingdom Viridiplantae; phylum Streptophyta; class Pinopsida; order Pinales; family Pinaceae; genus Pseudotsuga; species Pseudotsuga menziesii. The sequence continues at coordinate 248,492 of LPNX010471999.1, read as the reverse complement.
TCATAAAAAACAGAGATTAGTTCTATCTTGAGTTGTTAATGTTGGTTGTTTAAGTGTGCAGGTTCAACCATTAACAGAGTTTCAAGTTACAAGTATGAAGCCTTAGAATGTCTATTCTATTCTTCTAAATTAAATGTTGGATGTGCTAGGTAAATAATTACAATGCATTTCCTAACCCTATGTGTTTGATTTTCTGGTTAAAATCTGCCAGTGTTTACAGTTCTAAATATTAACTTTAGGCTGCAAATTATATCTTATGTTGTATTTACCAGGGTTTGTACATATGAGTTTGCCTCTGTATTATTTCAATACTTAGACTGTGTTTACGGTAAACTAGGTTTTATTTCCAACTATTATAATCATTTTTTAGGCTTTATTACTCTGCTGACATATTTCATTTGTCAGTAGAGGCTTTTTTTAGATTTAACTAAAGATTAGTTCATAATTAAGAGTTAAATATGTGTGTGTGTGTGTGTGTACAAATAGCTATATAAATAGTGTTATAAGCTAATATACTAAATAAATTAAATATAAACTAAAGTACAAATTGAATGTTTACACTAAATCAAAGATAATAAACCATTAAAGACCTTTCAAGGTATTTCCCATTGAATACAAACTAAATAACAAAACATTCCATTTAAAAATACATCATCATAAATAAAAAAACAGAGTAAGTGTTGTGACTATCCATTTGGTCCAAGATCGAATCTCTGTTCACATATATAAAACCCATAGTCCTAACTAAACCATACCATAATCGCATGCATGAATCTTTTAAAGGTCCCTCATAACTATTGTTTATAAACTAACCAAGTAAACATTTAAAACAATTTTAAGAACCCTGTAAGTTTAAACAGAGGTCACGATATCGACCTCTGTGGGTATTCAAACCCCAGTCGGAGGCTATAATAATCTCCATCACATATATACTAAAAACAATAATCAATTACATATTTATGCAAGCTTTCTATATAACAAATTTAAACACTATATCACACAGGAAACTTTTTCAGTTATAAACCATATCTATATTTATACACAGTTCCTGTAACATCCCCCGAAATGCAAACATTTATTTAAAAAGTTTAATTATTTTTGTCTATTATTGTTTAATAAAATGCGCTGATGGAAAATCTACCAAAGAGTACTAGAATGAATGATGTAATAAAACCTTATGGTTTTAAACTTTTAATAAAAATAAGAGGGAAGAACCATTTTAAATGAGCAAATCATGTATGAAACAGTAAGGGACAGGTAAGGGTTAACCTCAGGGAAGTTGAAATAAGTGTTAGAAGTGAATTTATGGCACTAGACACCCCCTGAAAATTAGATATTTTGTTAGCTCCAAAAATTCCATGAGGAATTAGCTGCTAATGGAAATACCTAGGAAATAAACTATAAAAAGGAAAGCATATGGGGGAGGCAGGACGCTGCTTAGTATTCTTGGAAAGGTACTCTTGATGTGTGAGAACTTTGTGTTAGGAAAGACCATTCTGAAAAATTGGTCTCAGAGTTGGAAATCAGGTTAACTATCCTTGCTATTGGCATGCATGGTTTGCCTCGGGGGTGATTAGGAAGCAACAAATTTGAACCTAGTCTAAGGCTAAGAGGAACATGGTTGTTTCCACTACATCCGGATTGCATAATTTTCAAGTTCTTTGGAAAACTATTCATGTTTACGGATTTATGTTGATATGTTTATTCTGTATCTAAATTTATAGAGATTCCTATTGTAGGTGAAATGTCTTGGTTCCATTAATTCTACATTCAAATATTGAAGAAGTATGTTTTTATTTAAACAATTTCTCATATACTCAGAATAACAGATCTTGAAGTTACAAAATCCTAATGCATGCAGTTATTTCTAGGATAATAGATCTAGAAATTACAAAAATACTAATGTATTATATACAGTTATTATTCAAAATAATAGTTTTGGAAGTTACAAAATCCTAATGTATTATATACAGTTATTATTCAGAATAATAGAGCTTGAAGTTACAAAATCCTAATGTATTGCATGCAGTTATTTCCAGAATAATAGATCTGGAAATTACAAAAAAACCTGATGTAGTATATATAGTTATTATTCAGCATAACAGATCGTGAAGTTACAAAATCCTAATGTAATATCCCGAATTTTGGACCTAACACTTATAGGCGGGTTCCTATTGATTATTTTAACTATCTTGATGTTTATTGTTATATTGGGTCAAAGACCCAACTGCATATGAATATGATGATTTGTTTATATATTGCGCGTAAGTCAATTATTGATGATATATGTATATGCTTGTTTGTGTTGGGCATGGACCGTGAAGCACATGATTAATGAAATGTTTTGTGTTGAGTGAGGAGCTTTGGAGCACTTCACTGATTGATGATTTGTGTTGATCAAGAAGCTATGGAGCACATGAGTACTTACATTTGTGTTGAGCAAGAATCTCTAGAACACATGAAAAGATAATTGGATGTGTTGGGCATAATACCTAAAGCTTTCCATATTGATGTGGAGCATAAGATCTGGATCATCAGATCCTTGGAAATTGTATCCCTAGGTGTATCGTACAAGTACATCCTAGCACTAGTGTTGAGCAAGGAGCTCTAGAATTGCATTGATTTGTAACTCCCTGTTTAAGCATTGAGTATGGGATCTGGTAAGCGCTAGGGATTACTGAAAATAATTTAATAACTTTCGAGTGAAAACGACTTGAGAAGAATATTGATCTCATCATACTTATTTATAAGTGATTAAATGAAATTTTGAATTTTTGCATTCTCATCAAAATACTGAAGAGATACCACATTATATGAGGGAAATCAAACATGCAAGGATGTTTAGAGTTTCCTAGCCTAGTAGACCTAAACCATCTACGTAATTTCCCTTAATGAAGAAGTGCCATTAAGTTTAGGGATCATGGTATATGATGCCCCAAGACAAATGTTAATAAAGTGTTATATTATTATGTACTTTATACATGTTATGTATAAAGAATTAAGTATATTAATAAATAAAAGAAAGAATAAGAGCGCCTTCAATTATTATTTATTATGAAAGATTAATAAATAGTATAGTGTATATAAAATTCCAACTAGGAACTAGTAGAAAGTTCCTAAGTTAAATTATTAATAATTAACCCAAAGTAATTGAAAAGGGTTAAATCAAGAAACCAAGGTTTCTTGATTTAACTGTCCCTTTGACTAAAAAGTTTGCCTATAAAGACTCAAGCCAAGGAAAGGCTTGGGGTTCTGATTTATCATTAGAGGAGTCATTTTTCTACATATTTTCTCTAATGTAAATTCTTGAAGAAACAGTTCCTAGAAGGAAAAAATGGAACTGATCTAGATCTAAGACACCACTAAGGAAACCCTATCTTAGGAGCTCTAAGTTACTTGCATGTTGGAGTCGAGCTCAGGGAGATCTGGATTTAAAATAGGAATGGTTCTGAGTAATAGTTGGGTAGAATGTGGTAGTTCCCAAGTGATTTGGTCATCAAATGAAGGTCAGATCTACATTGAATTGTTAATACTGGTTATTTGAGTGTGCAGGTTCAACCATTACCACAGCTTCAAATTTAGATATGAAACCCTTGACCACCTATTCTATTTTTCTATATTAACTGCTATTTAAGCTAGGTAAATGCTTTCAATACCTTTCCTAACCCTATGTGTGTGATTTTCTGATTTATAATCTACTAGGGTTTGTATTTTCTTTAATACTAAGTTTAGGCTATAAATTTTATTATATACTACATATTACCAGGGTTTGTATATTTATGTTGTTTTTTGTATTATTCCAATACTTGAATTATGTTTACTATAACTAGGTTTTGTTTTCTGGTTAAATTTATATATTTCTCTTTAGGCTTTATCATGCTGCTGACATATTGCATTTTTCAGCAGAGGATTACCTTAGATTTCGTCAAAAGAATACTAGTTCAGAGGTACAAGTAACTATGTATAATGTATATGTATATATATATAAACAACCTTAAATAGTGCTATAAGTTAATCTACTAACTAATTTCAAATCAACTAAAGAACAGAGTATAAATAACACAAAATTAATAAATTATTTAAGACCTTTCAAGGTCTATCGTACTAAACATAAATGAATATTTTAACATCTCCATTTAAAATAAATATCATCATAAATAAGCAAACAGAGAAGATATCGTGACCATCCATGTGGTCTAATACCAAATCTCTGTAATCTTATCAAGTTCATGGTCCAAATTGCATAGGAAATAATCGCATCCATTTACATAACTCGATTGCTATAATACACAGTACTATTATTACAGTCATCCTTTTTTATAAAACATGAAGTATTTAAAGGTCCCATCTAATTCCACACAACCGTAGAATAACATTAATTAATTAAAACCCATTTTTCCAACAGAGGTCACGACATCGATTCCTATGGATGTCCATACCCAAGGAGAAAACAATAAATAACAAACCATAGCATTTTATAAAAAAACAATAAGTTAATCGTATAACCATCTTTAACAGGCCACGCAATACATATAAATATATGTGGGCTGCAATTTATAAATACACCCATTTATATGTAAAAAAAAATGCATACGCTAACAGAGAGGTCGTAAGATCCTAACTACATTCCCAGCCTTGGCCAAAGTTTTATTTTAACACACAGTCTTTCCAAAATAACCCTACAGTAAATGTTTACCATCATGGGTTCCCCACCCATGGCTATTCACAGTTCACATCGCTTAAGAACTAATACCAATAACTAAAACCCTACACTTAGCTATCACAGCACTGCGGGAAAGGCTCATGCCATTCACGACATGGTCTATACCCACGTTGTCAACAAATTACAAATGATAAAAACTAAACACCATCATTATATACAGAGCATTCGAGAGTAGGCGAATTCCTTGTCACACACCCATCTTAACAAACAAACAAAAATAGAATAGAATCATCTTATACACAGTATGGAATAATAACCATGATAATCATTTACAAACAGTATATATATCCATTTACACACTAGGTATCATGTTTCTCTACAGATTCTTCATTTAAGACCAAGAACCAAGTTACACAGGCATGCCAATGGACTAACACACCATTGCAAGCAATTGTTCATCCCATGGATAGAAGTCCCAAAATCAAAATAACGTTTGACATACCCAAACTTATTTACACAAATACAAATGGATTATGAGTTAGTTCATGGCTTAACACCTTAACAAATTAATAAAACCCAAGTCTGTAATCTTAATCCTGAATTCAAAATCGAAACCCACGGCATAAAACCCCAACCAAGAAAGAAATCCAAATGCAGTATTCCCAAAAGGGCTGAGAGGTAGCAAGTAGAGACTTGCTCACAGGCTTACCGTGGCCACTATGTAAACACTTTGGAGCTGACAACGAAGTATGGATCCACCCCTCTTTCGCTACCCTGTCAATTGCAACCAAAATCGAATACAGTACGGTTGATAAGAATGATAAATTTATGAACCTTACACCAAAACAATGTGTAGACATAAGAACCCAGAACGAAGCTTACCTTATGACTTGAAGGTTCCCTCCATGTTTTCTCCCTGCATAGAGAAAAATTACACAAACCCAAAATGACAAGAATTTGACAAAGCCGTCATGTGCCAAGCATAAGGGGAGGCTTCAGCGATTTCCAAGATCATTAAATGCACTAGCTGGTGGCCATTAACGTGATATCAAACCCACTCTCCATAGTTTCAAACTTGGTGTATTATCATGACCTCCAATACAAAGCATAAAACCATCTAATCCATGGTTCAACCATATGATAAAACATTCCACCCAAAACCCTTGCAATGTATCATATAATACAAGGTACGTGTAATGTATGACCCATACATTGTTCAAGTCACCCCAAAACTTTAAACGTAGGACTTGGACTTTAGTACTAGGTCTCATTCATACATGGTAGCGCGTAAACCCTAAGTCATAGAAAAGACTTGTATCACTTATCTCTTAAGTTTAAAACATGGGGTATATTCCCTAAGCTTAAGTGATTAGAGAGCCATGGAATATGAGATATGCCATGGTAAGTACCCTGCTTTTTTTTATAAAAATCTGAAACTGAAATCGTTCAAATATATAATTGGTAAACAAAATTAAGAGGAATGTTAATACTTTTCATTAAATAAACTAAAGTATGAATACATAATGGAATAAAAATACGACATAGGCATTTTAACAATGTTAATAAAATAATGAGAGGAGTAATTTAACCTTGCTAACCGAGTACGTAATGAAGTATAATGACGAACAGTAGGTATACTTTTAACCAATGTGTTTGAGTGGTCTTCAAAACTCCGTCGCTGGTATAATCTGCATATAAGGTAAAAGAGGTGCCTTAGTTTGATTGAACTAAGTAAGCCTACATGTCAAGTAATACTTTACTGCTTAGACCGTCATGGGAGAATGAGTCCTATCACTTCGCCCACTTTGTTCCCACAAAAAAATTTAAGTCAGAATGTAATAAATAACAAAGTAAAACAACGCGCTGAAGTAAACAAGGTTCTATGCAAATCACTAACACATCGATAGTATTTTCAAACAAGAGAATAATTCAATGAAGAGACTTATAACATCGTAAGTAAAATGTACTAATAATAAATGACTGGAAGTAAAGGATAGAATTTAAGGCCAGCTTATGAATAGACAATAGTACAAGTAGTGTATGTATATTCCGCAAGAGTAGTAATGTTCCATTCAGGTAGTTTCTACTAGCCTATAGAATTTTTTTTTTTTGATTTTTGATTTTTGGGGCCATTGCAAGTGGTATCAGAGCCCAGTTTCAATACTAAGAGACCTATGGGTGCACCAAGCTATCACTGTAGAGAAAATAAAGTATAATATTAAATTTTGGTTTCAAACAGAAAATTTTCTTGTTGCAGTTACATGAATTTTTACAACACTATTCAGTTTATGAATACTGAGGAAGAAAAAAGTCATCAAGAAAATATGACCACCCCCACTCCGGAAGCAGAACTGGTGCTAGAGATAAACTCTGATGTTTTGAAAACTCTACATAGTCTTCAGGCTGAATTGAAATTTTTTAGAGAAGACAGCCTGAATGAAAGGAAGGAGCAGCAAGTTATAAATGAAGCCTTATTGAGAAATATGACTGGAGGAATCCCACGAGGTAAACCTACTCATTACACCAACATATCCAAAAGAGAACCATACTATAAACGAGCCAACAGCCCAAGAGAAGAAGAAAAATAATGTACCCCTGAAGAAAACAAAGAAGATCATCATAGTCCTTCTTGTGGTGACTCACTTTCTTGAGAGAGAAAGAAGCAAAATAGTAATGACAGTATCCATGGGGAGTTTCAAAAAATAAGAGCCCCGACCTATGAAAGTGAAGTAAACATTGGGGAAAAGGCTAAGGAGTGGCTACTTGGAATGAGTGAGTATTTATAGGCTCATAACTATTCAAGTGAGATGAAGGCTCGTCTTGCCATCTATAACTTGAATGGAAAAGCAACAAGATGGTGGATAGATTTAAAACACACTAAGAAAGATGAGCTATAGGAAATACACTGGGATATGCTCCGAAATATTTTCCAAGAAAAATATATGTTGAAAATGTTCTTCAAACAAAAAGTGAAAGAGTTTCACGAACTACGCATGGGATCATCCATGACTATGGATGCATTTATTAACAGATTTCTAGATCTGTTTCATTATGTACCATACATCAAGGAAGAAAAGGTAAATATCCAGCTGTTCCTAGGATATCTTCCTCCCAGTTTTTGGGACAAGATTGAATTTGACATGCCAAAGACTTGGATACCATGCTGCATAAAGCTAGGCTATGTTATGAGCATGGGAATCTGAGGCAGGAGAACATGAACCGAAACCGATATAAGTCTAAGAAATTCTCTAATAACCACAAACCTTAGTCCAACCCATAGCCATACAGAAATCCGAATAACAGATTTCAAGTAAACATGAACTTTAATAAAACTGGTGCGAAGCCTTATGTACCAGCTGCTAATGTTAACAAACTAGTAGCAAGTGGGGCCAATGCTATCCCACTCAAGATCAAGAGCTGTAAATATAGTGGGCCTCATTATGCCCAAGATTCTAAGAACAAGACGGGTGGGGTCTTGCACAATTTACAAGAAGAACCAATTGTCGAGGACATAGCTGGAACACCCCGGATCTATGCAGTATTGGATGGCCGATAGGAATATCATCAAGCTATGATGGTCTTTATATAAGGTAAGATCTTGGACATTTTTGTTTCAATACTTATTGATCCCAGTGCTTGTCTGATCTATGTTGCACCTAAAATTGTTGATATATGCAAACTAGGAAAAGTAAAACATGATAAACCTTAGCTGGTTTAGTAATCCACAGGTATGAAAGGAGAGTTTTGGGAATTGTTAAAGAATGTGAGGTAAACCTAAATGGATTTCTTACAAAATTAAACCTGAACATCCTACCTTTAGGATCGTATGATGTACTTATCGGCATGGACTAGCTGGAACAACACCATGTCATGCTCGATTGTTTGCTCAAGTCTATCTTGTGTATTGATAGCCAAGGGAAATAAGTGAAGGTTCGGGGCATTCTAAAGAAATTTTCTATGAGAAAAATATCTACCTTACAAGCAAAGAAATGTGTTAGGAAATGCTACAATTTGTTTGCAGTAAAAATCTGAGACATAGTGTCTAATAGGGAAAAACACATAGAATACTTCCCTGTTCTTGAAGATATCAAGGATGTGTTTCCCAAGGAAATCCTCGAATTACCTCCGAAACAAGACCTATATTTTTCCGTCGAACTGACCCCAAGATACTGTTCCAGCTTCCAAATCCCCTTACCGCATGAGTGCACTTGAGTTGGTGGAACTCAATCTGTAGTTGCAGGAATTGATAGAGAAAGGATATATCCGACCTAGTGTGTCCCCTTAGGGAGCACCAATTTTTATTCGTAAAGAAGAAAGACAGTACGATGTAGATGTGCATCAATTATTGTCAGTTGAACAAAATGATTATCAAGAATCGTTACCCACTCCCCAGGATTGATGACTTGTTCAATTAGGTGGGAGGGGCTAAAATCTTTTCAAAGATTGACCTATAATTTGGATACCATTAGGTACGGATTCGTGACAAGGATATTCATAAAACCACCTTTCGTACAAGGTACAGGCACTACGAGTTTGTAGTGATGCCGTTCGGGTTGACCAATGCATCCACGAACTTTATGTGTATGATGAGCACCATATTTTGTAGGTATCTGGATAAGTTTGTCTTAGTCTTTATAGATGACATATTGGTTTATTGAAATAATAAATAATAACATGAATAACAGCTTCGGGTAGTACTACAAGTGGTAAGAGAACACCAAATTTACGCTAAGTTTAGTAAATGCAATTTTTACAAATCGTAGATACAATATCTAGGTCACATTATATCTAAGAAAGGGATGGCTGTGTACCCGGAAAATATTAAATCCATAAAGGATTGGCCTACCCCTGCTAGTGTCACTGACATTAGGCTAGTTTAGGGATTATCTAGATATTATCGAAAGTTCATTGGCAGCTTCTCAAGAATCGCTTCTCCCATGACTGCTTTGCAAAAGAAAGCAAGTAAGTTCTTATGGACCGCTAAGTGTGAAGAAATATTTCAAAGTCTTAAGCAGATTTTGATGACCGCACCAGTGTTATGGATTGCGGATCTCTATGGGTATTTCGTTGTTTCCACAAATGCAAGCAAGGAAGGACTTGGAGGAGTCCTCTTGTAGAACGATCATGCGATATTTTATGAATCACGAAAGTTAAAGGAGCATGATCAAAATTATGCGACGCATTATCTTGAGTTAGCAGCCATCATCCATGTTTTGAGGATGTGGAGGCATTACCTCATGGGAAGGAAGTTCCTTCTTAAAACAGACAACATGAGTCTAAAATAATTATTTGATTAACCAGATCTGAATGCGAGGAAAGCCAGATGGTTGGATTTCCTAAGTGAGTACGATTTCGAGCTAAAGCATATTAATGGAAAGAAGAATAAGGTTGCCGAAGCTTTTAGTCAATGAAATCATATCATTTATGAGGTGACCTTGAGTCAAACTGATGCAGATTTGCATGAGAAGATTAGAGAAGGCAACAGAGTTGAACCCTTCTATGTAGATATCCTCAAGAAATTCCCGGAGGACAGGTTTTTTCAACAACAAAAAAATACAAGGTAGACAAATCCAAACTGCTATGGTCCAAGGATTGCTTGTATGCTCCAGAAGCAGGGGACCTTCGGTCCAACATCCTCATAGAATTTCATAGGGAACCCTACTTGGGGAACCTGGGATATTAAATGATGATATCAGCTATCAAGAGATACTTTTTCTGGCCTAAGTTAAAGGACGACATTGCAATTTTCATTGCTACGTGTCATGAATGCCAGCTATTGAAAGATGAGAATCAACATCTTGCGGGATGACTACACCCATTTCCCATTCCATAATAGAAGTGTGAGGTTATTAGCATGGACTTTATCACATGTTTACCGAAAATTAAAAAGAAAAATGATTCTATTTTTGTGTTCATCAACAAGTTGTCGAAGGAAACACACTTGATTCATGTAAAGTTGACCTACAAGGTCGTGAACATTGCTGATATCTTCTTGAAAAAGATATTTAGATTGCATGGGATACCCAAGGTAATTATCTCGGATCAAGATGTTAAGTTCACAAGAAAATTTTGGAGATATTTATTCTTCAGATTGGAGACGCGGTTGAACTTCAGTACTGCTTATCACCCGCAGGCAGATGAGGAAACATAGAGAGTAAACCAAATTATCAAGGACATGCTTCAGATGTATGTCATGATCAACCCCTTGAAGTGGGAGGATTACTTACCTCTCGCAGAGTTTGCGTATAAAAATGGTTATCAGGCTTCCACCAAGATGAGTCCGTTTGAGGTACTCTATGGATAGAAGTGTAGAACATCGGTTACTTGGGATAGCTTGGTGGATCGGCTCATGTTAGGGCCTAATTTGTTGATGGACTTGGAACATTTGGTTACCAAGGTACAGGTGAACCTTAAAGAAGCACAAGAATTCAAGAAAAGTTATGCGTATCAAAAAAGAAAGGATAAGGACTTTCAAATAGGCGATCATATTTACTTGAAACTAAAATCCAAATGAATTTTGTTGAGCTTGGGTAGGTGCAGTAAGTTATCACCTAGATTTTATGGACCTTTTGAAATACTAGCCAAGAAAGGGCAAGTGGTTTATGAACTAGCATTTCCCGCGCATGTAAGATTCCACAATGTTTTCCATGAATCTTTGTTAAAGAAATATGTTTATGATACTAAACATGTTGTTTATTGGTCCCTATTACAGGTGGAACCTGAAGGGGAGTTTTCCCTTGAGCCTACTCATATTTTTGACAAGAGAGAGGTGTAGCTTTGGAAGCGCACCGTAGTACAATTGGAAGTGTAGTGGAAGAAATTTGAGGCTGATGAGGCTACTTGGGAGAACGTGGACACCATGAGAAAGGATTACCCCACCTTGTTTCATGATATCATTCCAAGTCCCTAGAACACTAGGGATGGTGTTGTTCTAAGCAAGGAGGGATGTAATATCCTGAATTTTGGACCTAACACTTACAGGAAGGTACCTATTGATTATGATGATTATCTTGATGTTTAGTGTTATATTGGTTCCAAGACCCCACTACATATGAAAATGATTATTTGTTGTATATATTGGGCGTAAGACAATTATTAATGATATATGTATATGCTTGTTTTTGTTGGGTGTGGACCCTAAAGCACATGATTGATGAAATGTTTTGTGTTGAGCGAGGAGCTCTGGAACACTTGAGTGATTCATGATTTGTATTGAGTGAGAAGATCTGGAGCACATGAGTACTTACCTTTGTGTTGAGAAAGAAGCTCTGGAACACATGAAAAGATAATTTGATGTGTTGGGCATAAGCCCTGGAGCCTTCCATGTTGATGTTGAGCATAAGCTCTCGAGCATCTGATCCTTGTCCATTGTATCCCTAGCTATATCGTACAAGTACATCCTATCACTAGTGTTGAGTGAGGATCTCTGGAATTGCACTGAATTGTAACTCCCTGTTTAAGCGTTGAGTATGGGCTATGGTAAGCACTGGGGATTACTGAAAAGAGTTTAATAACTTCTAAGTGAAAATGACTCGAGAATAATATTGATCTCATCATACTTATTTATAAGTGATTAAATAAAATTTCAAATTTTTGCATTCTCATCAAAATACTGAAGAGCTACCATGTTATAAGAGGGAAATCCAACTTGCAAGGATGTTTAGAGTTGCCTAGCCTAGTAGAATTAAACCATCTACCTACTTGACCCTAATGAAGAAGTGTCATTAAGTCTAGGAATCATGGTATATGATTCCCCGAGACAAATGTTAATAAAGTGTTATATTATTATGTAATTTATACATGTTATGTATAAAGAATTAAGTATATTAATAAATAAAGGAAAGAAGAAGAGCTCCATCAATTATTATTTATTATTAAGGATTAATAAATAGTATAATGTCTATAAAAGTCCAACTAGGAACTAGTAGAAAGTTCCTAAGTTGAATTATTAATAATTAACCCAAAGTAATTGAAAAGGGTTAAATCAAGAAACCAAGGTTTCTTGATTTAACTGTCCCTTTGAATGAAAAGTATGTCTATGAATACTCAAGCCAACAAAAGGCTTGGGGTTTTGATCTATCATTAGAGGAGTCATTTTTTCTCCTATTTGCTCTAAACTAAATTCTTGAAGAAAAATTTCCTGGAAGGAAAAAGGAGAACTGATCTAGATCTAAGACCCCGGTTAGGAAACCATATCAAAGGATCTCTAAGCTACTTTCATGTTGGAATCCAGCTCAGGGGGATCTAGATTTAAACGCTTCCGGCTCATGGTTGGGTGGAACATGGTAGTTCCCAAGTGATTTGGTCATCAAAGAGAGGTCAGATCTACATTGAATTGTTAATCATGGTGATTTGAGTGTGCAAGTTCAGCCATTAAGAGAGCTTCAAATTCAGGTATGAAGCCCTTGAATGTCTATTCTATTTTCCCAGATTAACTGTTGTTTAAGATAGGTAAATTATTTCAATACCTTTCTTAACCCTATGTGTGTGATTTTCTAATTTATAATTTGTTGGGGTTTATATTATCTTTAATTATGTTTAGGATGTAAATTTTATTGTATACTGGATATTACGAGGGCTTGTATCTTTAAGTTGTTTTCTATATTATGCCAATACTTGAATTATGTTTACTATAACTAGGTTTTGTTTTCTGGTTAAATTTATATATTTCTCTTCAGGCTTATGACTCTGCTAACTTATTGCATTTGTCAGTAGAGGCTTACCTTAGATTTCGTCAAAAGAATACTAGTTCAGAGGTACAAGTAACTATGTATAATGTATATCTATCTATCTATCTATATATCTATATATAAACAACCTTAAATAGTGCTATACGTTAATGTACTAACTAATTTTAAATCAACTAAAGAACAGAGTATAAATAACACAAAATTAATAAATCATTCAAGACCTTTCAAGGTCTGCCTTACTAAACATAAACTAATATTTAAACATCTCCATTTAAAATAAATATCATCATAAATAACCAAATAGAGAAGATATCGTGACCATCCATGTGGTCCAATACCAAATCTTTGTAATCTTATCAAGTTCACAGTCAAAATCGCATAGGAAATAATCACATCCATTTACATAACTCAATTTCTATAATCCATAGTTGTATTGTTATAGTCATCCTTTTTTATAAAACATAAAGTATTTAAAGGTCCCATCTAAATCCCCACAGCCGTAGAACAACATTAAACAATTAATAATTAAAAACCATTTTTCCTATAGAGGTCGTGACATTGATTCCTATGGATGTTCAGACCCAAGCCGAAAACAATAAATAACAAACCATGTCATTTTATACACAAACAGTAAGTAAATCGTATAACCATATTTACACAGGACACGCTATTCCTCTAAATATATGTGGGCTGCAATTTATAAATACACCCATTTCTATGTAATAAACAAATGCATACATGAAAAGAGAGGTCGTAAGACCCTAACTACATTCATGGCCTCGACCAAAGTTTTATTTTAACACACAGTCTTTTCGAAACAACCCTATATAGTAAATGTTGGCCATTGTGGGTTCCCCACCCATGGCTATTCACAATCCACATCACTTAAGAACTAATACCAATAACTAAGACCCTACACTAAGCTATCGCAGCACTATGGGAAAGGATCATGCCATTCACGACATGGCCCACACCCATGTTGTCAACGGATTAAAATATAAAAACTAAACAACATCATTATATAAAGAGCATTCGAGAGCAGGCGAATGCCTTGTCACACACCCATATTAACAAGCAAACAAATGCATGATAGAATCGTCTTATACACAGTATGGAATAATAACCTTGATAATCATTTACAAATAGTATATATATCCATTTACATAGTAAATATCATGTTTCGCTACACATTCGTCATTTAAGACCAAGAACCAAGTTACGCAGGCATGCTAATGGGATAACGTACCATTGCAAGCAATGGTGCAGCCCATGGCTAAAAGGCCCAAAATCAAAATAATGGTTTACATACCCAAACTTATTTACATAGAGCTCAATGGCTTACAAGTTACTTCATGTCTTAAAGCCTTAACAAATTAATAAAACCCAAGTCTGTAATCTTAATCTCGAAGGTGAAATCGAAACCCACAGCATAAAACCTCAACCAAGCAACAAATACAAATGCAGTTTGCCCAAAAGGGTTGAGATGTAGCAAGTAGAGACTTGCTCATAGGGTTACCATGGCCACTGTGCAAACACTTCGGAGCTGACAGTGAAGTATGGAGCCACCCCTCTTTCGCTACCCTGTTGTAATGTCCCCAAAAATTGAAAAAAATAAAAAATTATAGGCTAGTAAAAACTACCTAAATGGAACATTATTTACTTAAGGAACTCTATTGTACTCTTTATGTATTTGTGTTTAGTCGTAAGTTGTTCTTTTGTTCTTTTGTTTATATTTCAGTTGTTACTTTTAAAGTATTTTACTTATGATGTTGTACTGTTGTTTACTACTTAATAATATGTTTACACTTTTGTCACTTATGTGTCGTCATTGGATTTATGTGCTTCGTCCTTTCTGCATTGTTGCAGTTGTTAAATATGGAGTCCTAAATTAACTTTTTTGTGGAAACAAAGTGGGCGGAGTGGTCGAAATTTTTCTCCCATGACCATTTGATAGGTAAAGTATTACTTGGTTACGCAGGATTACTTAGTTCAATTGAACTAAGGAACCTCTTTTATTTAATTACGCATTTCATTACTTTGCGATGGAATCTGGTGTAAAGTGTGTTGACCATCTTGATCCTAGAGGACATGCTGCTAGTTTTTATGCTGCTTATCGACTTTGTTTTATAACTTGGTAAGTTTCGTTATCGTCAATGTAGCTACTACCGCTAAATTTCCTGTACACTAATTAATGTTCATTATGTTTTAAATTTACTAGTCTATATGTCATTAATACATTTTACGTTCTCTCTCTCTCTATATATTTATATATTTATTATACCTATTAACATCTCTTATGTTCTTTTATTTGGCAGGTTAGATACGTGGCTTTGAAAACCCAACCATTGATTTGTAAGGGTTAAAGTACTTAACATGGCATATTCCATAGGCCATGTTTGCAAAGAAAAATCTTAGGACTTAATTGTATAATGTGAGTTTTATTTATTAAGACTAAGGTTCATATGTTATTAAGTATTGAACCCTATGGTGGGCTACATTATTTTAACTGCATAAGTCTTGGTTGACTTAAGGCTAGCGTAAACCATAAATGGACTTTGCACTTAAACCCTGTCATTGTAATATCATAACCTTGCAAACTTTGTAATATGATAACATTGTGATAGAGTTTGGGTGGTGACATAAGATATGGTAGAAACCATATGATAGTAGGGTTTAAGCTTTATCTGAGAGGTGGTCACGTTGTAACGCAATGAAACAAAACTATGGAGAGTGGGTTTTTATGTGGATTTAATGGTTTCCAGCTGGTGCATTCAATGTGTTTGGTGAAACGTGACAGCCTTCCCTTAGGATTGGCTCATGATGGTTGTGTGTTGTTTGTGATTTGGAACACTTTGGATCTGTGCATGAGGGAAACCATGGAGGCGACCTCCAGACCATGAGGTATGTCATCATTGGTTTTAACATGCTTGCACATTGGTTTGGTTTAAGCTTTTTTCATGGCCATACTTCTCATCTCTCATTTGGATTGTGTTTTGCAGGTGTCGAAAAGGAATGAGGAGCATCGTGTCTTTGCTTATGTGGGCTCCAAACATTTGCACTCATGGCCACGGTAATCATGTGAGCAAGTTTTTACTTTCTGCCTTTCAGACCTCTTGGGAAGACTACGTATAGATTTTTGTTTGGTTTTGGATTTTATACTGTGGGTCTCAATGGGGGGTTTTAAATTTCACCTTCAAGCATATGATTACAGACTTGGGTTTTGAACAATGTTGAAATGGCTTCGACTGTGGGTGAAGTCGAACCCCCTCTGGTTATGAGTATAAATTTAGGTTTGTAAAATTTACTTGGGATGCTAGCAGGGAAGAGAGGAATGTTTGGGCTTTTAGCAAATTTGGTTTTTGGTGAAGAAAATCATTTTTGTTGGGGCATTTTATCCATGCGATGCACCATTGATTGCAATGGTGCATTATCCCATTGGCATGCCTATGTAAAATTGTTTATAAGTTTTAATATGATGACTTTGTAGTTTACTTGGAAAGCTTTGTGTAAATGGATGCATATTATTTTTATTACTTGATTTACCATGGTTTTAACTTATGATGTGCATAGAATGATTTTGCTGTGTTATTCTATTGTTATGGTGGATTATGTGGGAATTCACAGGATTGGAGGTTCCATGTATTACGGAGTTACTTAGTTTGTAATGTAAAGATATAGAAAACGTGGGTATATGCCTTGAAGTGAATGGCATGCGCCTTTCCCATAATGCTGTGATAGTATAGTGTAGGGTTAAATTGGTAGGGACTGTGTATTAGATTTAAAATTTGACTGAGGCCATTACTTATTTGAGCGTTGTGCATTAGTGGTTTTCGTAGAGGCTAGGGTTTAAATACCCTCGATGGAGTTTGTTGTTTAATATGTAAATGGAATCTGTGTATTTATATTTTAATGGATGTATTTTATAAACCACAGCCCGTATATGATTTGATGTATAGTGTGGCCTATGTGAGAATGGTTATAGGATTTGGTTGTTGTTTTGTATATACATTACGTATTGTTTGTTATTATGTCTTTGCCTTGGTCTGGACATCCATGGGATTGATGTCGTGACCTCTGTTGGCAAGAAGGGTTTTTAATGTAACGAGTTGTAATGAAATGTATTTTAATAAATAAAACAAACTGGGCTTGCATGCCCACATGATTCGATTCCTATTAATGTTTGCAATATATGGATTTATGATATGATTTTGATGTCATTTTACTATGATATGATTTATTGTATATGATGTATTATTTTAACTTGGATATGGTAATGTTTGTTGAGTTATGTAATTTTTTTATGGTTATGTTTAGATGGAAAAGTTAGAACTTGGGATTTTTTTATATGAAATATGATCAAAGAATTGTAAAGGACCACATGGATGGTGACGATGCCTCCTCTCATTATTGATTATGTTGTTTCATTTATGTGGAGTATTTTTAATGTAAATTTGTAATATGGATACAGACCTTGAAAGGTCGTAGATGAGTTATTTAATTTTGAAATTAAATGTATAGATAGTTTCATATATGTTTATACCTGATGGCCTTATCTGTGTGTGTGTGTGTGTGTGTGTGTGTATATATATATATAAAGTAGTTATTTTTGTAAATAATACCCTAAGGTATCTATTTAGTATATTTATTTTTTAAAACTTACTCCTATGATTAAATCTACTATAATCTAAAACATGTCTCTACTAACAAATGTAATATGTCAGTAGAGATATAATTAATAGGTGAGAAATAAATAGTAGGTCTAGATTTACCTAGCTTACAATAATAATTTATGAATATTGAATGAATACAGAAACAAACTTTAGAGATGAAATCCTAGCTATATACAACCTATGATAATATTTACAACCTTAGGGAGTATTTGAAGAAAATACAAACCTCAGTAGAACCTAGGGAGAACTTCAATTACACAGGGTTAGTAAATACATTGGAACATTCATCTAACAAATCCATTATATAATCTAGAAGATAGCATAGACAATATAGGGTTAGATTTTAAGAAATGTAACCATAGGAGATATGGATAGAACCAATCAATTCGAGGGTTAATAATATATATAAAATAATTTACATAAAGCAGCCGCCATTTACCATAGAAATGAACCTGGGCATACTAAGAACTCATGCGTGTAATTTATCTTCTTGAAGATCCTTGAATGGTTGAACCTGGACATTTTCTAAATAACCAGCATTATCAATTTAAGATAGATATGACCTTCGATTTTGA
This sequence comes from Pseudotsuga menziesii, assembly GCA_001517045.1. Classification (NCBI taxonomy): domain Eukaryota; kingdom Viridiplantae; phylum Streptophyta; class Pinopsida; order Pinales; family Pinaceae; genus Pseudotsuga; species Pseudotsuga menziesii. Next base: position 229,894 of record LPNX010471999.1, on the reverse strand, counting down.
TGACCAAATCACTTGGGAACTACCACGTTCCTCCTAACCATGACCCCAAACCATTCCTGGTTCTAATCCGGATCCCCCTGAGCTAGACTCCAACATGCAAGTGACTTAGAGCTCCTAAGGTAGGGTTTCCTAACTGGTATTCAGTTCTGAATCAGTCCTCTTTTCCTTGTAAGAGAAATTTCTCTACGAAAACACTTGAGAGCCAAAAACAAGCAGAATAATAATTATCCAAGATAAAAATCAAAACCCCCAAGCGTTTTCTTGGCTTCAGTATTTATAGACAGACTCTTTTAGTCAAAGGGGTAGTTAAATGAAGAAACCTTGGTTTCTTGATTCAACCCTTTTTTAATTACTGGGGTAATTTTCAATACTAACCCAGGAAATTTTAACTAGTTCCTAGTTAAACTTTCATAGGTATTATACTATTTATTAATCCTTTAATAATAAATAATAATTGATGGAGCTTCTCTTCTTTCTTTTATTTAATTATATATTAAATCATAATTAATTCTTTATACATACTATAATTAATTCTTTCTTTAATTCTTTGTCTTCGGGCATCATATATCATGATCCCTCGACTAAATGACACTTCTTCATTAAGGTCAAGTAGATAGGTGGCTTAGGTATGCTAGGATAGGAAACTCTAAACATCCTTGCATGTTGGATTTCCCTCATATAACGTGGTAGCTCTTCAGTACTTTGATGATAATATAGAAATTCAAAATTTCATTTAATCACTTATAAATAAGTATGATGAGATCAATATTTTTCTCGAGGCGTTTTCACTCGGAAGTTATTAAATTTTTTTCAGTAACCCCTAGCGCTTACCAGAGCCCATACTCAAAGGCTATAGTAGGGAGTTACAAACATATAGTAATTCCAGAGCTTTCACTCAACACTAAATGCTAGGATGTACTTTTTATGATACACCTAGGGATACAATGGCCAAGGATTTGATGCTCCAGATCTTATGCTCAACATCAACATGGAAGGCTCTAGGGCTTATGCCCAACACATCCAATTATTTTTTGATGTGTTCCAGAGCTTATTTCTCAACACAAAGGTAAGTAATCATGTGCTCTAGAGTTTCTTGCTCAACACAATTCATCAATCACTCAAGTGTTCCAGAGCTCCTCTGTAATATCCCTATTTCCCGCCCCTACTTAATTTGTAATTTTGAAAGATTATCTGTACTTTTTTTTTTGGTGAGGAGCTCAAGGCCAAGGCCCCACCAGAAATGAGACCTGTATGTATATTAATTGCCTAAGCAGTAAACATAGGAGACTGATAGTCTAGATGCACCTTAATCGAAGGATAACTAAATCCACCAGGGGAAAAACAATATATATATATGTGTGTGTGTGTGTGTGTGTGTGTGTGTGTGTGCGCGCGCGCGTGCGGGCGTGCGTGCGACTACAATGATGATGGTGGAAGAAATCCACCAAGGGAAAGGTAAAACATTTAGTCAAGACTCAGCAATCGAGAGAAGATCAACAACTCCCTCAACAACGCAAACTCCTAAGTTATCGACCTATGATAAAGCAAGTAATAGAGAGACTAGTTACTTCGGCTAACAAAATAATTATCTTTATGATCCATTTTCGAGGGAGACATGATGTCTTACTTTACCCTCATTACGACATCAAATGATAAATATGAGCTACGAGTTGGAATGATAAAGAATAACATACAAAGGATAATTGTCCTTGTAAAAAGTTAGGGTTTTAGTTACCTTCCCGACAAATATTTCCTCGAGCATACGACACTCATACGTACATCAATTAAAGGAATATTTTATTAGGCATACCTTAAGGAAAATACTCGTTGGGCAGGTCGCATGCCTTGGATTAAATTTCCTTACAGCAATATTTTAGGGAAGACCACCTCCACAGTAATTGTGACAGAATTATTGTCCTAAAATTTGGGAAATATTCCCGCAACAAGAAGTGCTGCCAATACCTTAAATTTTTGCAGACAGTCGGAAGGTCAGCACACCGATCAGCTCTTGGGTAGGTAAGAGGAAGGGGAATAATTAATACTCAAACAGTCATAAGCTTAGGGAGAACAATCGTTGCCTAAAAGGAGTTCTCTCTGTGCCTTTAAAAAGAGGAAGCTCGGCATTCATGGGGGGGGAAACTACCATCTACATTGGGAAAAGGAATTGGGGAAATGGAGGAATGTTTGAGGTTTTTCTTTTGCACCTTGTTTGCTGTGAGCATGGGTTTATAATTGCTGGTGTGTGAAGTAAGCCATCTCGACACACAAGTTCATGGTAAGAATACAATGTGTGTGTTCTATGTTTCGAGTCATAGCATATCCACGTTTACATTATATGTCATTGCATATTGTACTGCGGATTTCATTTTGGGATGTAGCATATCCATATTTTATTTTGATTTCCTTGCATATTATGTACTATGGGTTGAGTTTTGGGGGATAGCATATTCAGGTACATTATATTTTATCACACATTGCCTGTTATGGATTGCGTTTTGGGATGTAGCTAGGTTACATTATATTTTAATTGCTGATCTAAAATCGACATAGCTTCCAACTGATCGAACATGGAATTTTGTTCATTCCCTGCATTTTTTTTATATGTTGGATCTAAATCGGTTGGACCCGAATGCCTTTCCCTCTGATCATTACATCTAATTAATGATTGTTTTAGGAAGGCTCTAGATTTTAAACACTTGCCCAATCTAATGCTTTTGAACCCAAATTGCCAATTCCTCTTTTGAAGGGGCGCCTTTATTTTATTATTACGTTTTTCTAATTGATCTGGAATCCCGGGGATTGGCAGATGTGAATTCGGGTTCTTATGCTGGATTACACTATTGTTTTTTACTTCAAAAGGGCCCAAGATTTTATGCATTTTGAATGCTGTGTATGCTCCCACCTTTATGAATTGAGCCATTCATGTTGTTTACTTACGATGAGCATACCGATTTCATTTTTTTTTTTAAACAGATTGAGAACTGTCCATAGACAGAAGGTCATTATCTCAAGGCGGCATCTTTTTAATATCAGTAAACCCAACCAGTCATCAATGATAGCCCATCGTGCTATAAAATACTTTAGTTATTTGGTTATCCGGATGGTTTCTTGAACGTACTCGTGATAGGTTTCGGGAAAGATCAGCCACTTAACGTTACCTTACTTGATCTAAAGTCCCAACTTATAACTTGGGTAGTGGTAGCATGAAGCCTTTGCAATCCTCTCAGATGCTTCCCTTCTTTTAAAATTTAAAGGATATCTTAAGTGGCTTCGACTTGTATGGCAGACAAGCGATCCTAATAGTACCCGTCTTCTCTATGAATCCTTCTCAGTGATGAAACTCACAGGAAAATGCATTCACGATCTTTAGACCTAAGGAACAAAGACCAGTAGGATGAGCCTTAAATCTATGTTAATCTTTTGATAATGGTTAAGAGCATACTTCGTACATAGGTTCTATGAGAAGCGATTCCTTTCAGATTTATTTTATACTCTCGCTTGAAGAAAGAATTTTAGGAGTAGTCGTACAGTATTCTTAGAAGCATATATCTCTCTCTATTTGAGGGATACATGTCTTATATGACACGAAATTTCCACACCTGATTCTTAATCCTTTTTGTTCCAGCGACTAGTTTCTAATACCTCTCATAGAGCATGAGTATGGTATCTAAGTAGAAATGGGGATATAAGAGTATGATATGATAGTCAGTTTGGATTATAGTCTGTTTAAACCTTAAATTGCATCATTCATGTTTGTAAGCCTCTCCAGGGAATTTGTCACCAGAGTATATATTTTATTGCTGAATTATATATATTGTATTGAGAGGGAGAGCATGGGTCCCTCTTCTTTCCCTTGAAAGTAAAAGTGCAGATGAAGTGCAGTACCTTTTGTAACCTATCATATTGATTAAATTAATAAAAATATTAACAAATCTTGGTGGATGTAGCCCCTATGTGGGGGTGAAACACGTACATCGCTGTGTCTTCGTGTTACTTTTCGTGATTTATGCATACCATGTATTGATGATGCTCAAGTAAAGTGCTCCGTAATTATGGAATGTGTTGGAAGAAATAACATACTCTTATTGGTACAAGTTGAATGCACTTTCAGTTGTAATGTCATTCTAGCTTTTAAACACATGATGTATATATTTGTCCTAAGGAAGTCAAAGTTTTAGTGTTATGACAACATCGTTTAAAAGTCATAGTGTTATGGTTAAATAAGTGTGGTTGGGTAAAAATGTTATGTGATAGCCTTTCCATAAGCTCTAGGAATCATGCTTAAGTTGTTTTTATAAATTATTTTGATAAAGATTGTAAACAAAAGGTAAGTTCAAGACCTTGAAGGTACGTAAGAGACCCGTATGTTAGTCACTTGTGGAACTATGGATGGAAGGACTTAAGTATGTATTCAATTTAATGGTTGTGAGTTGAACACAATTAGTTCCCTATTTGGGGTCAAATATATGAGGCTTAATTAGAATACATTGAAGCTCACAAAGTTTACCATTAAATAATTTTGTATGCCATAAATGCTTCGTTGAAAAATTATAATCTAGAGGACTACACAAATTATGTCATAGAATTATGGAATTATATAAATGGGTATATCATGATTAACCAACAAAGTTGTAGGGGAAATTCAGAGGTGATAAATAGGTTATGTGAATGAGTTTTTTTTTGTATCCTCGATATTCTATGAATATAATTCCTTCTCTTAGTAATATGAGAGGAGTCCACATGAGTGTTCTAAATACAAAGGAAGCTCGTCTATTTGATGTGTGTCATATGTTAAATAGTTTAATCATATGATGATCATTTAGTTTTCAGTAATTTGATAGGGTAGGTAATTGAACTATGTGGAGAAACGACTGGAATCATTGCATAAGGACCCTGCCTAACAGATTAAGCTTACATTAATATTTATCTTACGAAGCATATTATATCGCTCAACCTTATTACAATTGATTCATGATGTTTCAGCGATAGGTTCAAAATGTGTTTGTTTGGATATTACCACTGTGTTATTTTCAGGATGGTTGTGCAAAGGTATAAATAGTCTATCAAAATTTTATTTTTGCTCTTGCTGATCTAGGCATGTTACATTTTCACTCATAATGGCATCGAGGTATAAGAGGTATATTACATATGGTATCAAAGTGAGAGTTGAAATGCTCGAGCCTATTGGGCTCAAAATGCTTCCGCATGTTTCGTTTTAACTAACGATTGAGTTTGCTCTGTGATACAAAAAATCAACAAGTTCGCATTGTTTGGCCAACCAAGGTACCTTAAGTTGTACCCAATACAAATGTTTATTGACCTTGTAGTTGTGCAGGAGAATAAGGAACCTCGTCTCAGATCACAAAAGACGGTCATTGTTTTTCCACTTATGCGTTAAGGCGATGATGTAAGTACACAGGTATCTGGTTATTTCCTTGATTTTCTTCGAAAGAATTACACGATTGTTTCATCTTTATTTTAAATTGCACAATTAAATTATTGGTAAGATATAGGAGTCCTCTTAGACAGACTCTTGGTTGATGAAAGTACCTTCTACTATAATAATAATGTGGGTGTTAAATTGTTGTTAATAACATGATGTATGTGTATTTTGTTGTAACACATGTGATTAATGTTACGGGGTTACCTAATTACTTAAATACCTAACGAGTCACATTCTCTGCTGTCCTATATTTGCAATTAATCAACGATCCTAATATTCTAGTTAAATAATTTGATAAACAAACAAATGTAAGTATCATGGCCTAGGTTACTGGCATAATCATTGGTTACTTGATCTACTCATCATAACATTTGGGTGGATTGATGACAACCATGTCTCACATCTGAAAACTATGCTTATCTTACCATGAAAGGCTTGTTTCCTGTGTAATCTCTTTAGACATTAATATTGTTGAAGATATGCTATCTAAATCGTCGAGTATATGAATCTTGAAAATGAGTGTCATCAGTCCCCCGACAACTTTTCACTTAATATTGAGTTCATTGTCTTTGGAAATTTGGAATTGATAACAATGACAACAAACTTTGATTATGTTGGATTGCCAACTTTTAACCTTGTTGGTTGAATATTTAAATTGAAAATATTTATTTGGCTTCCAAACTTAAATCGATTACATAGGCGTCAAGTTTGAATTTGTTTTTGGTAGTTGATGGCTGAAAATTATACTAATTTAAGTCTAATGGTAGTTGATGGCTGAAAATTATACTAATTTAAGTCTGATTATTGATGAGATTTCTCTTGACACTTATTTAATGCTTAAAGAAGGTTTGACACGTTTCTTGACCTGGTAGAAAAATGAAGGGTTGAAAGTTGGTAATGATTTTTTTGGGTTAAGTCCATTAATAAAGGTAATGAATTTTGTAGTTTAAACCTATTACTTGTTCACTAAAGTAACATATATAAATACAAGTTAAACACCATCTCCTTATGCTCATGACAATGCCGGATTTAGCGTTGAAATACTTAAAGAGATAGATTGGCGAATTGTTTCTAAATATTAGTGAAATACATGTACATACCTGAAAGTCTTATATAGCCACAAAATACCAGCTTCATACTTGTTAAGTAAATAGAAGCATGCTCCTATTGGTGAAATGTTCTAGAAATGGTTCCTTGTGCTTGGTTTAGAGTTTTGAAATATCTTATGATTTGATTAGCTCATGGACGATATTTTCATTTTGGTTAGCCGAATAGACTAATTGTTGGAATGAATACTTATGGATATCATATGTATATTGGTAGAGTCTAGTAAGAAAGGTAGAATGGATTCTAGTGCTAGATGGAATGATATTGTTGGTAGTCTTGTGATTAAACCCATTGAGAATTTCATAGCATTGTTGTTGCTTGGGTCGTATTGAGATTGGCATTTTTAAGAGCTTATATGGATTTGATTATCTGAAGATATTAAGATTGAAATAAGTGAGTTGATGAATGATGTGTAATGTTATATACTAACCTGGCAGGATATGCCAGGAACACTATTAGTTGGATTTGACTATTAGAAAAATAATTACTGCTGTGGATAATGAGGTTAAGTATGGGTGTTGTTTTTACTTAATGTAATTGTCGAAACTCAAGAGCCTTACAACCAAGGACTAACTGTGGATGATGTTTACATACTAACATTGCAGGCTTCATCGATATTGTGACCAATGCTACAATCGACACACTTTATGGTATCTAAACCCACCTACGTACGTAAGTTGCGCTCCTCAGAAAAGAGTAAGGAGTAACTTTTCTAGATGATTTACAAGGTTATATATAACTCATGAATGGCGATTAAAATCAATGCAAATTAGGAAATTCTGATAATTGATTATTGAAATCTTGGGTTATTCAATAATAGGATAAACTGACCACCTATGGAGTGATTGCAGGCATGGGAAAATTGTGGCCACGAGAAAGGCTAAAGCTCTAGTACTGTAATAAGGTAAGAAGATATAAGAAATATCTCATGTGTATAAAGTTGTCACCACAAGGAAGTGGTGATGGAGGTAGTGGTTGAAAGCTACCTTGTTTTCCACTGGGCCAGTGAGGGACCACTATGCATTCTGGGGACACCTAGATGTAAGACATTTTGGTTAAGACCCATTTTGAACACATTAGAGGACTGTCACATGAGTGGGGGACTTTGTGAAGAGAATAAGCTCTAAGCGCTATGGGGTGTGCAAGAATGGAGGTGCCTCAGCTTGGTGAAGCACCCTGAATAGCACAAAAGGAGATACGCAGAAGGGTGGGTATTGTCCTTGTGTTGGGTGGCTTGAATTGGTACTTAAAGTATTATTAGCACGTGGAGTGCTGGGATGGAAGAACATCCAAGGAAAAGAATAATGATGAAGCACCCTGAATAGTACAAAAGGAGATACGTAGAAGGGTGGGTATCGTCCTTGTGTTGGGTGGCTTGAATTTGGTACTCGAAGTACTGTTAGCACTTGGAGTGTTGGGATGGTGGACATCCAAAGAAAAGAATAATGCTAGGAAAAGGCATGTGCATTACAAGTAAACTGGCACCTATGAGGTAATATGTTCATTTATTGACAAATAGAACTAATAGGTATATTGGAACCACTGAGGATTATGAAAATTGTACAGTATGGGATTTCTACATTGTCTCAATGTCGATTTGATGTATTAATTGCATAATGAAAATGATTGGGTATTATGGCACCAATGAACACTAGAAATTGCAGATGGTTACAATTTTGTATGTAATGTACTAAAGAAAATTGTGCTGGACCCGAACATGTTGTAGGAAAATTGTAGGTTTTGGACGATAGCGACTGGAGAAGGTACGAAAAGATCATGAGGGATCAAGATGAAGAGGACAAGGAGAAGAAAAGATGGTAATAAGAAGAAGGAAATTGGCTAAAAAATTAACACCGAGGACAGTGTTATTTTTGAGGGGAGGAGGATGTAATATCCCTATTTTCTGCCCCTACATAATTTGTAATTTCGAAAGATTATCTGTACTTGTTTTTTTTTCTGGTGAGGAGCTCAAGGCCAAGGCCCCACCAAAAATGAGATCTGTATGCATATTAATTTTCTAAGAAGTAAACTTAGGAGACTGACGAATTAGACGCACCTTAATAGAAGGATAACTAAATCCATCAGGGGAAAACAATATATATGTGCGACTAAAACGATGATGGTGGAAGAAATCCACCAAGGGAAAGGTAAAATGTTTAGTCGAGCCTCAGGAATCGAGAAAAGATCAACAAATCCCTCGACGACCCAAAATCCTAAGTTATCGACCTATGATAAAGCAAGTAATAGAGAGACTAGTTACTTCGGTTAACAAAATAATGATCTTTATGATCCATTTTTGAGGGAGACATGGTGTCTTACTTTACCCTCATTACAACATCAAATGATAAATATGAGCTACGAGTTGGAATGATAAAGAATAACATACAAAGGATACTTGTCTTTGTAAAATGTTAGGGTTTTAGTTACCATCCCAACAAATATTTCCTTGAGCATACGACACTCATACATACATCAATTAAAGGAATATTTTATCAGGCATAGCTTAAGGAAAATACTCGTTGGGTAGGTTGCATGCCTTGGATTAAATTTCTTTATGGAAATATTTTAGGGAAGACCACCTCCACTGTAATTGTGACAGAATTACTGTCCTAAAATTTGGGAATTATTCCCGCAACAAGAAGTGCTGCCAATACCTTAAATTTTTGCAGATAGTTGGAAGGTCAGCACACCCCTCACCTCTTGGGTAGGTAAGAGGAAGGGGAATAATTAATACTCAAACGGTCATAAGCTTAGGGAGAACAATCGCTGCCTAAAAGGAGTGTTCTCTGTGCCTTTAAAAAACAGGAAGCTTGGAATTCATAAGGGGGGGGGGACTACCATCTATGTTGAGAAAAGGAATTGGGGAAATGGAGGAATGTTTGAGGTTTTTCTTCTACACCTTGTTTGCTGTGAGCACGGGATTATAATTGCTGGTGTGTGAAGTAAGCCATCTCGACACATGAGTTCATGGTAAGAATACAATGTGTGTGTTCTATGTTTCATGTCATAGCATATCCATGTTTACATTATATGTCATTGCATATTGTACTGCTGATTTCATTTTGGGATGTAGAATATCCATATTTTCTTTTTATTTTCTTGCATATTATGTACTGTGGGTTGCATTTTGGGAGATAGCATATCTAGCTACATTATATTTTATCACATATTGCCTATTATGGATTGCGTTTTGAGACGTAGCTAGGTTACATTATATTTTAACTGTTGATCTAAAATCGACATAGCTGCCAACTGACCGAACATGGAATTTTGTTCATTCCCTGCATTTTTTTTATATGCTGAATCTGAATCGGTTGGACCCGAACGCCTTGCCTTCTGATCACTACATCTAATTGATGATTATTTTAGGAAGGCTCTGGATTTTAAACACATGCCCAATCTAATACTTTTGAACCCAAACTGCCAGTTCCTCTTTTGAAAGGGCGCCCTTTTTTATTATTACATTTTTATAATTGATCTGGAATGCCAGGGATTGGAAGATGTGAATTAGGGTTCTTATGCTGGCTTACACTATTGTTTTTGACTTCAAAAGGGCCCAATATTTTATGCGTTTTGAATGCTATGTATGCTCCCACCTTTAGACATTGAGCCATTCATGTTGTTTACTTACGATGAGCATACTGATTCGATTTTTTTTTTTTAAACAGATTGAGAATTGTCCATAGATAGAAGGTCATTATATCAAGGCATCATCTTTTTAATATCAGGTAGGCGAGCCAGTCATCAACGATAGCCCATCATGCTATACAATAATTTAGTCATTTGGTTATCTGAATGGTTTCTTGAACGTACTCATGATAGGTTTTGGGAAATATCAGCCACTTAATGTTACCTTCCTTGATCTAAAGGCCCAACTTATAACCTGGGTAGTGGCAGCGTGAAGCCTTTGCAATCCTCTCAGATGCTTCCTTTCTTTTAAAATTTAAAGGATATCTTAAGTGGCTTCGACTTGTATGGCAGACAAGCGATCCTAATAGTACCCCTCTTCTCTATGAATCCTTCTCAGGGATGAAACTCATAGGAAAATGCATTCATGATATTTAGACCTAAGGAACAAGGACCAGTAGGATGAGCCTTAAATCTGTGTTAATCTTTTGATAATGGTTAAGAGCATACTTCGTACATAGGTTCTATGAGAAGTGATTCCTTTCAGATTTATTTTATACTCTCGCTTGAAGAAAGAATTTTAGGAGTAGTCCCTAGAGTATTCTTAGAAGCATATATCTCTCTCTTTTTGAGGGATACATGTCTTATATGACATGAAAGTTCCACACCTGATTCTTAATCCTTTTTTTCCAACGACAAGTTTCTAATACCTCTGATAGAGCATGAGTATGGTATCTAAGTAGAAATGGGGATATAAGAGTCTGATATGATAGTCAGTTTTGATTATAGTCTATTTAGACCTTAAAATACATCATTCATGTTTGTAAGACTGTCCAGGGAATTTTTCACCAGAGTATATATTTTATTGCTGAATTATATATATTGTATTGAGAGGGAGAGCATGGGTCCCTCTTATTTCCCTTGAAAGGAAAAGTGCAGATGAAGTGTTGTACCTTTTGTAATCTTTCATATTGGTTAACTTAATTAAAATATTAACAACTCTTGGTGGATGTAGCCCTTAGGTGGGGGTGAACCACATACATCATTGTGTCTTCGTGTTACTTTTCATGATTTATGCATACCATGTATTGATGATGCTCAAGTAAAGTGCTTCATAATTATGGAATGTGCTGGAAGAAATAACATACTCTTATTGGTACAAGTTGAATGTACTTTCAGTTGTAATGTCATTCTATCTTTTAAACACATGATGTATATATTTTTCCTAAGGAAGTCAAAGTATTAGTGTTATGACAACATGGTTAATAAGTCATAGTGTTATGGTTAAATAAGTGTGGTTGGGTAAAAATGTTATGTGATCTCCTTTCCATAAGCTCTAGGAATCATGCTTAAGTTGTTTTTATAAATTATTTTGATAAAGATTGTAAACGGAAGGTAAGTTCAAGACCTTGAAGGTATGTAAGAGACCTGTATGTTAGTCACTTGTGGAACTATGGATGGAAGGACTTAAGTATGTATTCAATTTAATAGTTGCGAGCTGCACACAATTATTTCCCTATTTGGGGTCAAATATATGAGGTTTAATTAGAATACATTGAAGCTCACAAAGTTTACCATTAAATAAGTTTGTATGTCATAAATGCTTCATTGAGAAATTATAATTTAGAGGACTACAAAAATTATGTCATAGAATTATGGAATTATATAAATGGGTAAGGGCTAGAATCATTGCATAAGGACCCTGCCTAATAGATTAAGCTTACATTAATATTTATCTTACGAAGCATATTATATCGTTTAACCTTATTACAATTGATTCATGACATTTCAGCGATAGGTTCGAAATGTGTTTGGTCAGATATTACCATTGTGTTATTTTCAGGATGGTTGTGCAAAGGTGTAAATAGTCTTTCAAAATTTTATTTTTGCTCTTGCTGATCTAGGCATGTTACATTTTCACTCATAATGGCATTGATGCATAAGAGGTATATTACATCATCGCTAAACACAAAACATCTCATCAATCATGTGCTTCAGGGTCCATGCCTAGCACAAACGAGCATATACATATATCATCAATAATTGGCTTAAGCCCAATATATTAAACAAATCATCATGTTCATATGCAGTGGGGTCTTTGACCCAAGATAAAATAAAACATCCAGATAATGATCATAATCAATAGACAAATGCCTATAAGTGTTAGGTCCAAAATTCAAGATATACATCCCTCCCCACTTAGAACAACACCATCCTTGGTGTTCTAGGGACTCAGAATGATATCATGAAATAAGGTGACATAATCCTTTCTCATGGTGGACACGTTCTCCCAAGTAGCTTTGTCAGCCTCAAAGTGATTCCACTACACTTTTAATTGGACCACGGTGTGCATCTGAAGCTGCACTTCTCTTTTGTCCAATATATCAGTAGGCTCAGGGGAAAACTCCCCATCAGGTTCCACCTATAGTAGGGACCAATCAACAACATGTTTAGTATCATAAACATATTTCTTTAACAAATATGCATGGAAAACAATGTGGACTCTTACATGCGTGGGAAATTCTAGTTCATAAGCCACTAGCCCTTTCTTGGCCAGTATTTCAAAAGGTTTGCAAAATCTAGGTTCTAACTTACCGCACCTACCCAAGATCAACGAGCTTCATTTGGATTTTACTTTCAAGTAAACATGATCGCCTATTTACAAATCCTTATCCTTTATTTTTCGATCCCTGTAACTTTTCTAGCGGTCTTGTGCTTCCTTACGGTTCACCTGGACCTTGGTAACTAAATGTTCCAAGTCCATCAACAAATCAGGCCCTAACATGAGCCGATCCACTAGGCTATCCCAAGTAACCGGTGTCCTACACTTCCATCCATAGAGTACCTCAAAAGGACTCATCTTGGTGGAATCTTGATAACCATTGTTATGCACAAACTCTGCAAGATGCAAGTAATCCTCCCACTTCAGGGGATTGTTCATGACATACATTCGGAGCATGTCCTCGACAATTTGGTTTACTATTTCATTTTGGACAAAAAAATAGAATCATTTTTCTTCTTACTTTTTGGTAAACCAATGATAAAATCCATACTAATAACCTCCCACTTCCATTCCGGAATGGAAAATGGCTACAACAATCTCGCAGGACGCTGATGCTCAACCTTGACTAGCTGGAACTCCTAACATTTTGCAATAAACATTGTAATGTAAGCCTTTAACTTAGGCTATTAAAAGTGTCTCTTGACAAAGGATATCATCTTTTGATATCTTGGGTGCCCCGAGTAGGGTGCCCAATGAAATTCTGAGAGGATGTTGGACTAAAGGTCCCCTCCTTTTGGAACATACAAGCGATCCTTGGACCATAGCAGTATGGATTCATCGACCTTGTTTTCTTTTTGTTGTTGAAACAACTTGTCTTCCTAGACTTTCTTGAGGATCTCTAAATAAAAGGCGTCAACTCCATTGGCCTCTCTAATCTTCTCATGCAAATCTACATCGGTTTGACTCAATAGTCACCTCATAAATCATGTGAGTTTATCGACTTAAAGCATCGAAAACCTTATTCTCCTTTCCCTTAATGTGCTTAAGCTTGAAATGGTAGTCGCTGAGGAAATCCAACCATCTGGCTTGCCTCACATTCTGATATGGTTGATCAAATAAATAATTTAGACTCATATTGTCTGTCTTCAGAAGGAACTTCCTTCCCATGATGTAGTGCCTCCACATCTTCAAAGCATGGATGAATGATGCTACCTCAATATCGTGTGTAGGGTAATTTTGCTCATGTTCTTTCAACTTCCGTAATTCATAACTGATCGCATGATCATTCTGCAAGAGGACTCCTCCAAGTCCTTGCTTGCTTGCATCTGTGCAAACAACAAATTCCCCATCAGGATCCACAATTCGTAACAATGGTGCGGTTATCAAAAGCTGCTTAAGCTTTTGAAAAATTTCTTCACACTTGTTGGTCCATATGAACTTATTTGTTTTCTTCTGTAAAGCAGTCATGGGGAAAGAAATTCTTGAGAAGTTCTCAATGAACTTTCGATAATATTCGTCTAATCCCAAGAATGACCTAATGCCAGTGACACTAGTAGGGGTAGTCCAATCCTTTATGGATTTAATATTCTTTGGGTCCACACCTATCCCTATCTCGGATATAGTGTGACCTAGATACTATATCTAGGTTTGTAAAAATCACATTTACTAAACTCAGTGTAAAGCTGGTGTTCTCTTAACACTTATAGTACTATACGAAGGTGTTCTTCGTGTTCCTCTTTATTCTTGGAATAAACTAGGATGTCGTCAATAAAGACTAGGAAAAACTTATCCACATACTTACTGAATATGCTTTTCATCATACACATAAAGTTTGTGGGGGCATTGGTCAACCTGAATGGATTCACTACAAACTCGTAGTGCCCATACCTTGTACGAAAGGCAATTTTGTGAATATATTTATCGGGAATCCATACCTGATGGTATCCGGATTGCAGGTCAATATTTGAAAATATTATGGTTCCTCCCACCTGATCGAACGAGTCATCGATCTGAAGAAGTGAGTAACGGTTCTTTATAGTCATTTTGTTCAACTGATGGTAATTAATGCACATCCACATTGTAAAGTATTTCTTCTTTACTAACAAAACTGGTGCTCCCCAAGGGGACACACTGGGTCAGATATACCCTTTCTCTATTAACTCCTGCAACTGCAGTTTGAGTTCCACCAACTTAGCTGCACTCATGCAGTAAGGGGCTTTGGAGGCCAGAACTGATCTCGGGGTCAGTTTGATAGAGAAGTCTAGGTCTCATTTCGAAGGTAATCCGGGGATTTCCTCAGGAAACACATCCTTTAATTCTTCAAGAATGGAGAAGTATTCTATGCGTTGTTCCCTATCACACTCTATGTCTCAGATGTTTATTCCAAACAACTTTCATCCTTTCCTTACGCATTTCTTTACGTGTAAGGCATATATTTGTCTTACATAAACTTTCTTTGGAATGCCCTGAACCTTCACTTGGTTCCCTAGGCTATCAATACACAAGATAGACTTGTGCAAACAATTGAGCATGACATATTCTAGCTAGTCCATGCCGATAAGTACATCGTACGATCCTAAAGGTAGGATGTTCAAGTTTAATTTCGTAAGAAAACGAGTTAGGTTTGCCTCACATTCTTTAACAATTTTTGAAACCTTTTGTTTCATACCTGTGCCTAACTGAGGTAGCTAAGGTTTATGTTTTTCTTTTCCTAGTTTGCATATATCAATAATTTTAGGTGCAACATAGTTCCAGCAAGCACCGGGATCAATAATTATTGAAACATAAGTGTTTAGGATCTTACCTTCTATCTCAACCATCATAGCTTGATGATCTTCCTGTCAGCCATCTAATACTGCATAGATTTGCGGTGTTCTAGCTATGTCCTCAACAGTTGGTTCTTCTTTTAGGTTATGCAAGACCCCATCAGTCTTGTTATTATAATCATAGGCATAATGAGGCCCGTTGCATTTCTAGCACTTGATTTGTAGTGGGGTAGCATTGGCTCCACTTACTGCTAGTTTGTTAACATTAGCAGCTGGTACATAAGGCTTTGTACCGGGTTTATTAAAGTTCATGTTTGCTTGAAAGTTGTTATTCTTCTTTCTGTATGGTTGTGGGTTGGACCCAGGTTTGCGGTTATCAAATAAGTTCTTAGACTTATCTCGGTCTCGGTTCAGGTTCTCCTGCCTCAGCTGTCCATGCTCATAACAAAGCCTAGCTTTGTGTAGTGTGGTATCCAAAGTCTTAAGCATGTCAAATTCAATCCTGTCCCAGAAACTGGGAGGAAGACATCCTAGGAATTGTTGTATCTTTACCTTTTGTTCATTGATGTATGGTACATAATGTAACAAATCTAGAAATCTATTAATAAACACATCCATAGTCATGGATTCCATGTGTAGTTCGTGGAACTTCTTCACTTTTCGACATACATTTTCCTTGGAATTTTTTTTAGAAAGTATCCCAACGTATTTCCCATAGCTCGTCTTTCTTGATGTGTTTTAACTCTCTCCACCATCTTGATGCTTTTCCATTCAAGTTATAGATGGCAAGTCGAGCATTCATCTCACTTGAATAGCTATGAACATGAAAGTACTTACTCATGCCCATCAACCACCCTTCATCCTTTTCCCTCATGTTTACTTTACCTTCATAGAACGGGGCTCTTACTTTTTGAAACTCCCCCTGAAGACTCTCATTTCCATTTTGCTTCTTTCTCCATGGAGAAAGTGAGTCACCACTAGAAGGAATTTGATAATCTTCTTTAGTTGCTTCAGGGGTACATTATTTTTCCTCTTTTATTGGGTTGCTGGCCTGTTTTGGGTAAGGTTATCTTTTGGAACTGTTTGTGGATGGAGTAGGTTTACCTTGCGGGATTCCTCCCGTCATATTTCTCAGTAAGGCTTCATTTACAGCTTGCTACTCCTTCCTTTCGCTCAGACTGTCTTCTCTCAAAATTTTCAATCCATCTTGAAGACTGTGTAAATTTTTCAAAATATCAGAGTTTAGCTCTACCATCAGCTCCGATTCCAGAGTGGGGGTGGTCATCTTTCCTTGACGATTGTTTTCTTCCTCATTATACATAAATTGAACAGTGCTGTAAAAATTTCCTGTAAACACAATTTTTTTTAAAATGACAGAAAAATTTCTATTGGTAACATTTTTAATAATCATACTTTATTTTCTCTGCATGAATGCTTGGTGCGCCCATAGGTATCTTAGTATTGAAACTAGTCTCTGATACCACTTGTAATGTCCCAAAAAATTTAAAAAAAAAATTATAGGCTAGTAAAAACTACCTAGATGGAACATTATTTACTTACAGAACTCTATCGTATTGATTATGTATATCTGTTTAGTCGTAACTTGTTCTTACATTCTATCGTTTATATTTCAGTCGTTACTTTTAAATTATTTTATTTATGATGTTGTATTTATGTTTACTACTTAGTAATATGTTTACACTTTTGTCGCTTATGTGTCATCATTGGATTTATGTGCTTCATCCTTTCTGCATTGTCACACTTATTAAATATGGAGTCCTAACTTAAATTTGTTTGTGGAAACAAAGTGGGCGGAGTGGCAGGACTTGTTCTCCCATAACGGTTTGAGAGGTAAAGTATTACTTGGTTACGCACGCTTACTTAGTTCAATCGAACTAAGGAACCTCTTTTATTTACTTACACAGTTCATTACTTTGCGACGGGATCTGGTGTAAAGTGTGTTAACCATCTTGATCCTAGAGGACCTGCTGCTAGTTGTTATGCTACTTGTCAACTTGGTTTTATAACTTGGTAAGTGTCATTATCGTCAATGTAGCTACTATGGCTAAATTTTCTGTACACTAATTAATCTTCGTTATGTTTTAAATTCACCAGTCTATATGTCATTAATACATTTTATGTTCTATATATATTTTTATTATACCTATTAACATCTCTTATGTTCTTTTATTTGGAAGGTTAGATACGTGGCTTTGAAAACCCAGCCATTGATTTGTAAGGGTTAAAGTACTTAACATGGCATATTCCATATGCCATGTTTGCTAAGAAAAATATTAGGACTTAATTGTATGGTGTGAGGTTTATTTCTTAAGCGTAAGGTTCATTTGTTATTAAGTATTGAACCCTATGGTGGATTACATTATTTTAATTGCATAAGTCTTGGTTGACTTAAGGATAGCGTAGACCATAAATGGACTTTGCACTTAAATCGTGTCATTGTAATATCATAACCTTGCAAACTTTGTAATAAAGTTAATGTTGTGATAGAGTTTGGGTGGCGACATAACATATGGTAGAAACCATATGATAGCAGGGTTTAAGCTTTATGTGAGAGGTGGTCACGTTGTAACACAACGAAACAAAAATATGGAGAGTGGGTTTTATGTGGATTTAACTGTCTCCAGCTGGTGCACTCAATGCGTTTGGTGAAATGTGACAAACTTCCCTTAGGATTGGCTCATGATGGTTGTGTGTTGTTTGTCATTTGAGATTTTTTTGTTTGGCTCTATGTAGGGGGAAAACCGTGGAGGCGACCTCTAGACTATGAGGTATGTCCTCATTGGTTTTAACATGCCTGCACATTGGTTTGGTTTAAAGTTTGTTCCTTTCCATACTTCTCATCCCTCATTTGTCTTGTGTTTTGCAGGTGCCGAAATGGAATGAGGAGCAGCATGGATTTGCTTCTGTGGGCTCCAAACATTTGCACTCGTGGCCACGATAAGCTTATGAGTGAGTTTTTACTTGCTACCTTTCGGGCCTCTTGGGTAGAGTGCACATAGAATTTTGTTTGGTTTTGGGTTTTATGTTGTGGTTTCGATGGGGGGTTTTAAATTTCTCCTTCGGGCATATGATTACAGACTTGGGTTTTGAACAATGTTGAAATGTATTCGGCTGTGGGTGAAGTAACACCCCCTCTGGTTTTGTGTATAAATTAGGGTTTCTAAAAGTTACTTAGGTTGTGATAAGCGAAGAGAGGAATGTTTGGGATTCTAGCACATTTGGTTTTTGGTTAAGCAAATTGTTTTTGTTGGGGCATTTTAGCCATGGGCTGCAACATTGCTTGCAATGGTGCGTTAGCCCATTGGCATGCCTATGTAAAATTGTTTATTAGTTTTAATATGATGAGTGTGTAGTTTACTTGGAAAGATCTGTGTAAATTGATGCATACTGTTTTTATTACTTGATTTACTCTAGTTTTAACTTATGATGTGCATATCACGATTTTGTTGTGTTATTCTATTGTTATGGTGGATTATGTGGGCATTCGCCGGCTTGAAGGTTCGGTGTATTACAGCGTTACTTATTTTGTAATGTAAAGATATAGACAACGTGGGTATAGGCCATGCCGTGAATGGCATGCTCCTTTCCCACAATGCTGCAATAGTATAGAGTAGGGTTAAATTGGTAGGGACTATGTATTATATTTAAAATTTGGCCAAGGCCATGAGTAGAGGCCACGATTTAAAGACCCTCGATGGCGTTTGTTGTTTAATATGTAAATGGAATCTGTGTATTTATATTTTAATGGATGTATTTTATAAACCACATCGTGCATACGATTTGATGTATAGCATGGCATGTGTGAGAATAGTTATAGGATTTGGTTGTCGTTTTGTAGATACATTACATATGGTTTGTTATTATGGATTTTCCTTGTTCTGGAAAACGGGGTTTTTAATGCAACGAGTTGTAATGAAATATATTTTAATAAATAAAACAAATTGGGCTTGCATGTCCACAGGATTCGATTCGTGTTACTGTTTGCAATATATGGATTTATGATATGATTTTGATGTTGTTTTACTATGATATGATTTATTGTATATGATGTATTATTTTAATTTGGCTATGGCAATTTTTGTTGAATTATGTAATTTTTTTTTATGGTTATGTTTAGATGGAAAAGTTAGAACTGTGGATTCTTTTATATGAAATATGATCAAATAATTGTAAAGGACCACATGGATGGTCACGATGCCTCCTCTAATTATTGATAATGTTGTTTCATTTATGTGGAGTATTTTTAATGTAAATTTTTAATATGGATATAGACCTTGAAAGGTCTTAGATGAGTTATTTAATTTTGGAATTAATTGTATAGATAGTTTTCATATATGTTTATACATGATGGCCTTATTTGTGTGTGTATATATATATATATTTAGCTATAAAGTAGTTTTGCTTGTGAATATTACCTTAAGGTATCTATTTAGTATATTTATTTATTTAAACTTACTCCTATGATTAAATCTACTATAATCTGAAACATGTCTCTACTCATAAATGTAATATGTGAGTAGAGGTATAATTAATAGGTGAGTAATAAATAACAGGTCTCAATTTACCTAGTTTACAGTGATAATTTCTGAATATTGAATGAATACATAAACAAACTTTAGAGATGAAATCCTAGCTATATACAACCTATGATAATATCTACAACCCTAGGGAGTATTTGAAGAGAATACAACCCCTAGCTAAACCTAGGTAGAACTTCAATTACACCGGGTTGGTAAATATGTTGGAACATTCATCTAACAAATTCATTATATAATCTAGAAGATAGCATAGACAATCTATGGTTAGATTTTAAGAAATGTAACCCTAGGAGATATGGACAGAACCAATCAATTCCAGGGTTAGTAATGTATATGAAAGCATTTACATAAAGCAGCCAGCATTTACCATAGAAATGAACTTTGGCATACTAAGAACTCATACTCGTAATTTATCTTCTTGATGCTCGTTTAATGTTTGAACCTGCACACTTTTTAAATAACCAACATAATCAATTTAAGACAGATCTAACCTCTAATTTTGATGACCAAATCACTTGGGAACTACCACGTTCCTCCCAACCATGACTCGGAACCATTCCTGGCTCTAATCCAGATCCCCCCAAGATGGACTCCAACATGCAAGTAGCTTAGAGCTCCTAAATTAGGGTTTCCTAACTAGTATTCAGTTTTGAATTAGTCCTCTTTTCCTTGTAAGATAAATTTCTCCACGAAAACACTTGAGAGCCAAAAACATGAAGAATAATAATTCTCCAAGGTAAATATCAGAAACCCCAAGCCTTTTCTTGGTTTCAGTCTTTATAGATAGACTCTTTTAGTCAAAGGGACAATTAAATCAAGAAACCTTGGTTTCTTGATTTAACCCTTTTTAAATTACTGGGGTAATTTTCAATACTTAACCTAGGAAATTTTAACTAATTCCTAGTTAAACTTTCATAGGTATTATACTATTTACTAATCCTTTAATAATAAATAATAATTGTTGGAGCTTCTCTTCTTTCTTTTATTTAATTATATATTAAATCATTATTAATTCTTTATATATACTATGTATTAAATACATAGTATTATAACACTTGCTAACATTTGTCTGTGGACATCATATACGATGATCCCTTGACTAAATGGCACTTCTTCATTAATTTCAAGTAGATAGGTGGCCTAGGTCTACTAGGCTAGGCAACTCTAAACATCCTTGCATGTTGGATTTTCCTCGTATAATGTGGTAGCTCTTCAGTATTTTGATGAGAATACAGAAATTCGAAATTTCATTTAATCACTTATAAATAAGTATGATGAGATCATTATTTTTCTCCAGTTGTTTTTACTCGAAAGTTATTAAATACTTTTCAGTAACCCCTAGCACTTACCATATCCCATAATCAATGCCTACAACAGGGAGTTACAGATATAGTGCAATTCGATATCTTTCACTCGACACTAAATCCTAGGATGTACTTGTACGATACACCTAGGGATACAATGGCCAAGGATCTGATGCTCGAGAGCTTATACTCAACATCAACATGGAAGGGTCCAGGGCATATGTGTAACACATCCAATTATCTTTTCATGTGTTCCAGAGCTTCTCGCTCAACACAAAGGTAAGTAGTCATGTGTTCGATATCTTTGTTAAATTTTCATATGCTAAGCTAGATCATTAGTATTTCATTTCGATTTCATAACAAAAGCATATAAATAGGATCACTGAAAGATAGACAAGCACAACGATACAAAAAGAGAACACAAATATTTATCCTGGGAAAACCCTAAAGGGAAAAACCCAGCAAAAGATTCCTCAATATAGATGCCCCAAAAGATAAAAGATAAAACCAACAAGGATATCAAAGCTTGATCCTCCTCCTTCTTCAGATACTTCTCTCTCCTCTCCACTAATGCGCTATACAAGTGAGAGTGTGTGTCTCAAATGAGGAGCACCACACCTCTATTTATATTCATCCATTCACTTTAACTAACTCATTCGACATGTAGCCTCGAGTTAAATCATGTAGGCTCGAGTTACACATGTAGGCTCAAGTAACCACACTGGGGTGCTAATGACCCACCTTTACAATTGGAGGGGACTACCTCATGACTCTTATTATCTCTTCCGATTAGAAGCATCGGGGTACAAAGTAATACAAGTGGTTCTCCCGGTAGGACCATCGGGGACCACAAAAGATACATATAAAATATTCTTTGAAGTTACAATATTTCAACACTCCCCCTTAATAAGAAGGGTATTCTACAACAACATCAACAACAACAATAGTAGGAGAGAGATAGAGGACATCATCAACATCAGCAGGGTAACACATCTATAAGTCATTGGAATCTTTTCAACATCATGTAGTCTTCATCTTCAATATTCATTCTTTAGTAACAGCAACACTCTGGCAGTTTTGATCAGCAACAAATTCTTCAGTATTTTGACTTCTCAAACAACATCATCATCATCATCATATTCTGATCTTACGATCAGCAACATCAGCAACATCACCATCAGCACTTTGACCTTTTGATCAGCATCAACATCTTCGATACTTTGACCTCTCGATCAGAAACAACTTCATCAACATCTTCAGTACTTTGATATTTCGATCAACAACATCTTCAGCAACATCTTCAGTATTTGGACCTTTCGATCAGCAACAACTTTAGCAACATCTTCAGTACTTTGACGTTTTGATCAGTAACATCTTCAGCAACATCTTCAACACTTTGACCTTTCGATCAGCAGCAGCATCTTCAGCACTTTGACCTTTTTCGATCAACAACATCTTCAGTATTTTGACCTTTCAATCAGCAACATCTTTCGACAACATCTTCAGTACTTTGACCCTTTTGATCAGCAACAACATCATCATCATACTCTGATCTTTCAATCAGATACATCATCATGAAAACATCATCATCATCAAAATATCATTATTGTCAAAACATCAACATCATCAAAATATCAACATCATCATCACCAAAATATCAGCATCAAAGTATCATCATCATCATCACACTCTAATCTTTCAATCAGAAGCATCATCATCATCAGCCTCTGATCTTTTGATCGAAAACATCATCATCCGAACATCATCATACTCTAATCTTTCGATCAGAACTATCATCATCAAATCATCATCATATTCTGATCTTTCGATCAGTACGTCATCATCATCATAATCTAATCTTTTGATCAATATGGCATCATCATCATTAGGGTATCATCATCATCACATTCTGATCTTTCGATCAGAAACATCATCATCATCATCACACTCTGATCTTTCGATCAGAAAACATCATCATCATCATACTCTGATATTTTGATCAGTATGTCATCATCATCATACTCTGATCTTTCGATCAATATGGCATCATCATCAACAGGATATCATCATCATCACATTCTAATATTTTGATCAAAAACATCATCATCATCATCACACTTTGATCTTTCGATTAGGAAACATCATCATCATCATACTCTGATCTTTCGATCAGAAAACATCATCATCATCAGCAGCAGCCCACGGTACAAAGACAAAGAAGTCTTTGGATCTCTTTTGGACTTAAAGTCCAAGGATGATGCAATCCTATCACATTCTCGACAACCAAGGTCACCGGATCCATTCTGAACTGAGGTTCAAGGATGATACAATCCTACCACCTTCTCGATGACCGAAGTTCACCGGATCCATTCTGAACCGAAGTTCAAGGATGATACAATCCTACCACATTCTCGATGACCGAAGTTACACCGGATCCGTTCTGAACCGAAGTTCAAGGATGATACAATCCTACCACCTTCTCGATGACCGAAGTTCACCAAATCCGTTCTAAACCGAAGTTCAAGGATGATACAATCCTACCACATTCTCGATGACCAAAGTTACATCGGATCAGTTCTGAACTGAAGTTCAAGGATGATACAATCCTACCACATTGTCGATGACCGAAGTTACACCGAATCTGTTTTGAACCGAAGTTCAAGGATGATACAATCCTGCCACATTCTCGATGACCGAAGTCACACCAGATCCATTCTGAACCAAAGTTCAAGGATGATACAATCCTGCCACATTATCGATGACCAAAGTTACACCGGATCCATTTTGAACCGAAGTTCAAGGATGATACAATCCTGCCACATTCTTGATGACCGAAGTTACACCAGATCCATTCTGAACCGAAGTTCAAGGATGATACAATCGTGCCACATTCTCGATGACCAAAGTTACACCGGATCCGTTCTGAACCAAATTTCAAGGATGATACAATCCTACCACATTCTCGATGACCAAAGTTACACCGGATCTATTCTGAACTGAAGTTCAAGGATGATACAATCCTGCCACATTCTCGATGACCGAGGTCACCGAATCACTTCTGGACATTTGTCCCAGGAAGATACAATCCCTCTTCATTCTCGAAGACTAAGGTCTCTGGATCACTTCTGGACATATGTCCCAGGATGATACAATCCCTCTTCATTCTCGAAGACCGAGGTCTCCAGATCACTTTAGGGAAAGTTCCCAGGGATGATACAATCCCACTGCAACATCACTACTCCCCCTTTTGGAGAAGGTCTTTCCGAACCACACCAAGCTTCTCTCAAAAGTGTTCGAACTTTACTCGGGACAGAGGTTCCATCAGCACATCATCATCTACATCTTTAGTATGTGAATACCGAACTATCACCATCTGTATCTCCAGTATGTAAATACTGAAAGCATCATCATCTATATCTTCAGTTTAGAAATACTGAAAGCATCATCATCTCTATATTTAGTATAGAAATACGGAATCACCATCATCTGCATCTACAGTATGTAAAAACATCATCTATATCTTCATTATGGAAACACTGAAGCATCATCATCTCCTGCTTATCTCGTATGTATAAATACTGGATTTCTATGTGTTACGATAGAACACAGGGTTCTCTATCATCACAAATTTGGTTATCACATAGAATCATGGTAGTGTCCAACTCTAGGTTGAATAATCTTGACATCAGCTTCTGAAGCCATATGGCTTCACAACTATTAGAGTAAGCTACTAAATATTCTGCTTCGGCTGTGCTTAGAGAAACACTAGACTGCTTTTTTCTAAACCATGAAATCATATCAAATCCCAGACTATAACATCCACCTGATGTACTTTTTCTATCTGAGATACTTCCATCCCAATTTGCATCTGTGGAGCCATACAATCTATACTCATGGCTACCATCATAGTATAGACCAAGGTCTATAGTACCTTTTAGATATCTCACCACATGTTTTGCATCTATTAGGTGAACCCGTCTTGGTTGAACAATATATTCACTTAAGGTGTTCACGGCATAACAAATGTCTGGTCTAGTATTTGTTAAGTACATTAATGACCCAATGATCTGTCTGTAATGAGTCGCATCCACTAACTCTGATGAATTATCAGCTAACAGTTTCAGGTTGGAGTCCATGGGTGTGGCCATGGCTTTGCATTCCAACATATTGAATCTCTTCAATATCTCGACCACATACTTTCCCTGATTGAGAAAGATTTCTTCTGAACTTTGCCATACTTCCAGACCTATGAAAAAATGCATTAACCCAAGGTCTTTCATCTCAAATTCTTCTGCTAGTTTCTTCTTGCTTTCCATGATCTTTTTCTCATTCCCTATCAAGAATAATTCATCCACATATAATAACAAGATGACAGGTTCATCTTCTACAACCTTGGGATAAAGGTTAGGATCAGCTCTACTCTTGGTAAAGCCCATAATTGACAGGAAATTGTCTATCCTTCCATACTAAGCTCTCGGAGCTTGCTTCATGCCATAGAGGGCCTTCTTCAACTTACATATATGAGTCCATCTGTCTTCAACTTCAAATCCTTGTGACTATTCGATGTAAAAATCTTTCCCAATCATACCATTAAGGAAGGCTTGTCTTTACTTCATCATGGAAGCAACTACCATCATAGTTCTCAAGGAAGTGTACCTTTCTTTCTGGAGCAAGTGTCTCTTCACAATTAATTCCCTCTTTCTTATAGAAACTTATAGTCACAAGTCTTTCCTTACTTCTATCAGCAACATATTTTATCTTGCAAATCCATTTGTAAGATACCACATTCTTGCTTTCTGGTTTGAGTACTATATCCCAAACGTCATTCTAGTATTCTTTCATCATAACATCTTCCATGCGTTCGTCTTGTCAGATCATTAACATATCCTAGTCTTCTGCATTCAACTTTGAAGGTTGGAACCCACTTTATTCTTGGTAAAGTCTCGATCCATCAAGAAGTTGTCCATCATGTCGTACCGTGTCGAACTCAGATATATTTTGTAGTCACTCCCCCTGAAGTGGAGTATTATCTTCCTTCTTCATTCTGTACAGGTGATTCTATGTTTGATATATACTCGTTAATAGAGTATGTCATGTCATAGTCTATTCTTTCTGAGACAAATCACGATTCTTGCTTTGTACACTTGTTCTTGCAGATCCATATGGAAGATACTACGTACTTCCCTTTATGTCTCGAAATCATATCGTATACAACATTCCCCATAATCAACTATTATTCTTTGATTATAGCTTCTTTCATAGCATTCTTTTCTTCATCTTGAGTTATCTCTCATACCCATGGTGGTCTTCATCCTTTGAGGTGGATCTACCGTTCTCTGAAGCTCTTTCTTTCGTCATGGTGTCTTTGACCCTGGGAGCTTCAGATTCATGTTTATTGAGTTGTCATCACTTGTTCTTTGGAACAAGTCTCATCCTTCTTTTCTTTTAGGAGGTTGTACAGGACCTTTCCTACAATTAAAATGCACTAGTTGCATGGTTAGAACTACATATGCATAACAACAAATTCTTATGCATCATGCAACTATTTAGCCAATACAACATTTATACAGATCTCACAAAAAATTTCTATATGCCTTCCATCTCTACCATGGCATCATTGATATTGTGCACTAATCTAATATGTCAACAAATAGGTTTCATTCTAGATAAGTAACAATGGAGATTTGTATAGAACCATGAGCTACTTACCCATCACATGCATGCAAAAAACACATCAACTGAATATAATCAAATGCATAACAAAACAATATCATTAAATGACAATTGAATACTTATCTTTTGTTTGTTTCGTTGGTAGACTCCTTCTTGATCATTCTGCTTCATCATCTTCTTCATCCATGAAATCATCATTTCTTATCCAAATGATAAGATGGATAAGAGGTTCGTCAAGAATTGAGTTCTTCATATTCCTCATTGTTTGAGGGATCTTCTTTGAATGGTGAGAGCTTGATCTTCAATGACCTTCTTCTTCTTTCGAGAGTCAACTAAAAGTAATCACTTCCTTTTGGCACACATTCCTCGCATGAATGAATCCCTTGATCATGGGAGGCCATTCAAGGTGGCTATCACCACTTCTGCATTCTCTGTTTCTTCTTCTACCGCTTCAAGATGTTATGCATTCTGGATCTTCACATTCTTCAACTGTTTTCTCAAATCCATCTTCTGAATTATGTTCTTATCTTAAAATAGCTTGATCAATGAATCAAACATCTTCGGTGTCTTTAGGGAAGACACTTGTTGTACAAGTTGATCCGTGATTGAATCAACAATGATCTTCTTGGCCTTCATCACGTTCTTCTTGTGTAAGGCTTTGAGGCTCATCTTCCCTCTAGAACTAGAACCTCTCTAATCATGTAGGTGTCCAATTCATTTTCTTCAGAGAGATCAAATACTTCCATGCTTGGAAGTTTTTAACTTCACCAAGCTTATCATCAAGCTGTTTTGATAGATCACTTTGAAATGATAACCTCAAATGCAAATAACAAAAGATTAGATCTTACCGATTTGAGGTGTCCGTCCTGCTTCCGGAGCTCGCTGATCTAGGGTTTGTTAGAGAAACCCTAATTTTCAAAACTTGGAATCTTTCAGATCTGATTGGATATAAAGATAGATATCTTCAATTGGAGCTATCCAATGTACTCCTTTTCTTAAAACAGTGGAGGGAAGCTCCCGTAACAGGAAGCCCTAGTTTTCCAATTTCTTCTACAGAAATTCCTGTTACTGTTTCTATGATATCTCCGACACTACGGATCCTCTATCTCTAAAATTTCGTACTGAGGTAGCCTCACATGTCCCTGATCCAAAACCACAGGTTTCATCAGAATTGGTTTCACCAATTGGGATTTATGATCATTTTTCCAAGGTGACCTCTTAGAGGACTGTTCAGAATAGTGAAATTGTACGGAATGCCACGTGTCACTGGTTCATCTTCAGGTTCTGCAATTCAGACCAAAGAAAGTACAGTCCATGAATTTTATGGAACATCTTCATGAATTCCATTTGGACCTCTGTAGCCCACTCTACAACAATTATCCTCAGGTGTCCTGTTTAGGGATGAATTGTGGAAGAGACTAGAACCCTAACTTGGAGGGATCATATCTCCCAGAATATAGTGAATCTGAGGATGAATTTTGGATACAGTGTAAATCAAGATTTTATCTTCAGCCTCTACAATTTTCAACGCTTGATTCTTAGCCAATCTTAGGATATAGAGAGTGTACCAAAACTTATCCATTTTAGTATTTAGGGTTTTTCTAGATCGGGGTCAAACTAGGGTTTGACTTTCCCGGAGTTTCACCCAACCAAATTTCTTGATCCAGGTCTCTAAACTTCAATTTTGGTGAGGAGAACAATCCTATGCTTGGCTCACTCAAAAAATTCTTCTTCTGTAGAAAGCCCTAATTTTCCGCACCAAAACTGAAAATGCTCGGAATCAAATTTTGCTTCGACAAAAAGATGCGCCCTTAAATGGAGAGTGAGTATAGCCTTGTTTTTCTGATCGATCATGGATAGAGACCCAAAAAATAAGATTCCCTAGATTCTTTAGCTGCACAATGTCTTCTTTCAGGGTGGCTTTGATACCATGTTAAATTTTCATATGCTAAGCTAGATCATTAGTATTTCATTTTGATTTCATCACAAAAGCATATAAACAAAATCGCTGAAAGATAGACAAGCACAACCATACAAAAAGAGAACACAAAGATTTATCCTAGGAAAACCCTAAAGGGAAAAACCCAGCAAAAGCTTCCTCAATATAGATGCCCCAAAAGATAAAAGATAAAACCAACAAGGAGATCAAAGCCTGATCCTCCTCATTCTCCAGATACTTCTCTCTCCTCTCCACTAATGCGCTATACAAGTGAGAGTGTGTGTCTCAAATGAGGAGCACCACACCTCTATTTATATTCATCCGTTCACTTTAACTAACTCATTCGACATGTAGGCTCGAGTTACACATGTAGCCTCAAGTAACCACATTGGGGTTCTAATGACCCACCTTTACAATTGGAGGGGACTACCTTATGACTCTTATTAGTTCTTTCGATTAGAATCATCGGGGTACAAAGTAATACAAGTGGTCCTCCCGGTAGGACCATTGGGGACCACAAAAGATACATATAGAATATTCTTCGAAGTTACAATATTTCAACAATATTCTCACTCAACACAATTCATCAATCATTCAAGTGTTTGAGAGCTCCTCGCTCAACACAAAACATCTTGTCAATCATGTACTTCATGGTCCATGCCCAATACAAACAAGCATATACATATATCATCAATAATTGGATTATTCCCAATAGATGAAACAAATCATCATGTTCATATGTAGTGGGGTATTTGACCCAATATAAAATAAAACATCGAGATAATCATCATAATCAATATACACATTCCTATAAGTGTTAGGTCCAAAATTTGGGATATTAAACATGTCACCCGCAACCAAAATCGAATATAGTACTATTGAGAAGTATGATAAGATTCCAAACCTTACACCAAAACAATGTGCAAACATAAAAACCCAGAACGAAGCTTACCTTATGGCCTGAAGGTCTCCTCCATGTTTTCTCCCTATGGAGAGCCAAATTACACAAACCCCAAATGACAAGCGTTTGATAAAGCCATCGTGTGCCAAGCCTAAGGGGAGGCTTCCATGATTTTTATGATCATTAAATGCATGCACTGGTGGCCATTAACGTGATATCAAACCCACTCTCCATAGTTTTAGTCTCGTTGTATTATCGTGACTTCCAATACAAAGCATAAACCCCTCTAATCTATGGTTCAACCATATGATAAATCGCGCCACCCAAAACCCTTGCAATGTATCATATATTGCAAGGTATATGTAATGTATGACCCATACATTGTTCTATTACCCCAAAAATTTAAACGTAGTACTAGGTCTCATTCATACATGGTAGCACACAAACCCTAAGTCATAGCAAAGACTTGTATCGCTTATCTCTGAAGTTTAAAACATGGGGTATATTCCCTAAGGTTAAGTGCTTAGAGAACCATGGCATATGGGATATGCCATGGTAATTACCCTGGCATATGGGAATGGTAATTACCCTCGTTTTTTTTATAAAAACCCCAAACTAAAATTGTTCCAAGATATAACGTGTAAACAAAATTAAGAGGAATGTTAATACTTTTCATTAAATAAACTAAAGTATGAATACATAACAAAATACATAGGCATTTTAACCATGATATTAAAATAATGAGAGGATTAATTCAACCTTGCTAAGTGAGTAGTATAATGACAAACAGTAGGTATACTTTTAACCAATGTGTTTGAGCGCTCTTCAAAACTTCGTAGCTCGTATAACATGCATATAAGGTGAAAGAGGTGCCTTAGTTCGATTATCTTGTGTGTCAAGTAATACTTTACCTCTCAGACCGTCATGGGAGAACGAGTCCGGCCACTCCACCCAATTTGTTCCCACAAACAAAGTTAAGTCACAACTTAATAAATAACAAAGTAAAACAATGCGCTAAAATAAACAAGGTTCTATTCAAATCACTAACATATCGACACTATTGTCGAAAAGAATAATTCAATGAAGAGACTTATACCATCTTAAGTAAAATGTACTAATAATAAATGACTAGAAGTAAAGTATAGAACTTAAGGTTAGCTTAAGCATTACAAGTAGTGTACTTATATTCCCAAGAGTAATAATGTTCCATTCAGGTAGTTTCTACTAGCCTATAGATTTTATTTTATTTTATTTTTGGTGACATTACACCTAATGTATTGTATGCAGATATTATTTAGAATAATAGGTCTTCAAATTACATGTATTATATACAATTATTTTTCAGAATAATAGATCTTGAAGTTACAAAATCCTAATGTATTGTATGCAGATATTATTCAGAATAATATATCTTGAAATTACATGTATTATATGCAGTTAAAGTTCAGAATAATGGATCTGAAATTTACAAAAATACGAATGTATTATGAACAGTTAATTCCAGAATATTACATCTAACCCTCCTATCATTGCAATCCTATCTTTAAAAAGGAAAAATCTGTTTGTTTATTTATGTAGATTTTTACCTTAGACAGGATATGCTCCGGTTTATTCTAAAGGTAGGGTTTGAATCTGTTAGTTGTTGGGATCAGCTTATCGCATTTTCACCTCCTTTCACTCTATGGTTGGGATGCCTTTGGGATTAGATGTTTAGGATCTTAGTTCTTTTTCCTTCTTCAAGGTTGCTAAGCTAAAAACCTCCTAAGTCAGATCTGGAAATTGTCACGGTAAATCTGATGGATAGGAAACTAAGGTGTTTTAAACTCTTTTAAAAATTATCCCAGTAATTTCCCGCAAGTAAATTTTATTGTTAATAATCCGATATGAGAGTCATAGTAAACTTCGAATAGCCTATATTTTTCCGAATCATGAACCTTTAAAAATATTACTATGCAATAATAAGTATAGTACCAAGATAAATACAATCATGAACGTAAGAAGGACCGAGCTTAAAAACTTAAGCAAGCATGGTATTAAGACTTTCAGGTTAAATACTACTTCAATAAGCACAATCCAGGGAATTTAGTTTTTCCTTTAGTTAGTTGTTTGTTCAAGGTTTGATTTAAATCTTCGAGTGCAGAAGTTAGCTCTTAAACTACTCGCTTAGCTCCATCGATAGTTGTGGTCCACCTTTAGTTAATATAAAGAAGAATTTTTTTGTAATAAATGTTATCAGTATCCAAATAAGGAAAAATTTAAGGACACAAGTGGAAGCGATAATTACAAGTTAACAACTATATGTTCTCCCTATGGACGCACAGTCAAAACCTGTGTTTTCCATTAAACGTTGGTAACTGGGGTTTACCATAGCATTCATATAGTTGTAGCTTGTTTCATCAAAATGTTCATGAATGTTTCGTTGTTGATACAAGGGATGCAACTGCCTCCCATCCTTTTTATTAAATATCCAGAAGGAACAAGGCCTTACCGAAATCACTAAGACGGTGTAAATAGCACCTAAAACCAGGAAGCTAACTGCTGTATTTTTGCAAGTCGTGAAAAAGATTTTTGGCTTCCCTTTTTCCAACTCGACAGAGGATCCGTCCTCGTTCAAGTCGTCCCATGAGCAAGCTTCTCCTTAGAATGGTATTGGGCTTATCGATAAGCATAGCTAGCATGATGCGCCTTATCTGTTTATACCTCCGATACCGAGCAAAACCCAACAACCGGAGATGAATACCCTAGTGTGGAACTCTATCATGACTTGCGCTAAGAGGTTAAAAAAATATATACCTCTTACTAAGAAGCCGAGAGTTTTCCGTCGTGCAATGGCACGGTTGGATACCTCGCTAACTTATCAAAACAAACATTAGGATGATGAGTAACCCTATCGTATAACTTTTATGAACTAAGCAACATTTTGTGCTAAGGAGCTGGGAAGGTGCTGTTGCGTAACGGCGTAGGCGATACTTGAATACATTTCAAAGTAAAACCCTGGATCAATAATTCAAGATGACGCTAGCAGGGAACAACTTTTGTCTGACTTTAATACTCCTATTTTGTTACCTGTCAAGAAGTTAGTTAGCCACGGTGAACCTTCAAATGGAGTTCCGAGAACTGTTCAAGCACGGTCAGGTAATCGATGTTAGCCTTAAACCTTTTGATAAATCTCTTTACCTGTTAAAGCTGAAGCAGGGAGCAGATATCGATATGGTATGGGTGGCGGTAAAACCTCAAACCCGCCTCCCAGTGTTGGGATCGAAAAGAGTTCCAGCATTTACCCTCCCAGGCTGACGATACCGTAAAATGGCTCTTCGTAGAGGCAAGGGCCATTGTAGTACAGTTTTTGTCAGAGAGGTTGTATTTTTTCTTTTAAGAGCGCAGAGGCAAGGACCAATGCAGTTCAGTTATGTCGGGAAGTTCATATTTCTTTTACAAGCTGCTTAATGCAGCAGGCGACAGCTCACCTTCAGCCTTGTGATGTTCAGGACAGCATCAATCCAGGTTGTAATGTCTTAGTTTGTCGCCTAAGGAAAGAGTAGTGATTCTAAACCCATCAGTATAGTACAGGCTGGATTGTCCCTTTTAGACGAAGTCTTTACCATATTCGTAGGGCTAGGTTCTCCTTTACACCTGGTTTTTTTTAATTGGTATTGGGAACGATGGACTGGGTTCCTTTCTTTGTCCAATGTCTCGAGTTAAGTTTGGTTTTATAAGAGCCAAACCAAGGAAAGTCGAGACCTGCAAAAAGATAATAATAAAACTATTAATCCTTAACTGGGATAAAATACCCAAGGAAAAACGAATAAAGGAATAATTATTAAAGCTACCTTTGTTTAGTAGTAGAATACATGGTTTAGCAAGAACTGAATGAGGAATTTTTTTACTAAAGAAGTTCCTTACTGTAAGAGAAAATCCTAAGGGAATTTATCATATTTGTAGATGCAAGGAATTGTTTATATATATACATGGATTTCTTAACCCTTTAGCCTTAGCAAAAGTTTTAGAAATTGAAAATATAAAAATAAAAGAAAAGAGAATTTTTTTTTATATTTCACTGTTCCAAATAATTACAATAGAAACATGAATCGAATCCTTTAGGAATACAAGCCCAACCCTCGTTTAATTAAAAGTACAACTCGTTACATGGCAACTTCGAGGATTCAATCTCTGTAGGTCATTCTATTTTTAATTAAGGCCACGCTATACATATCATGTATGCGGGCAATATTACATTAATTATCAGATGCTTAATAAACGAACAATTATGCTACAACAAGGTTGTAATACCCTAGCTACAGCACGCATGCTATAGCACAACCTCGCCAAATTTAATTCAGTATACAATCCATTCAAAGTAAACCTACAGCAACAATGGCCATCCTGGGTTTTCACACATGGATTTTCCACAGTCTATTTTATACATAGGAAACGATAATAATAAATTAAAACAATACTCAAAGCTATCCCAACCATCATGAAAAGGCTCATGCCATACACGGCATGGCCTCAATCCATGCGTTGTCCATCATCACAGCTAAGAATTAACCAAAATTAAAAACACAGAGCCAATGAGAGTGTAAGATTCACTCCACAGCTTAAAAGCCTAAAAGTATTTACAAAACCCAAGTCTGTTCATCACAAGACCGAAGGAGAATTGAAAACCCCATAGAGAAGCCCCAAACCAACGACAAAACAAAATGCAGATAGGCCAAAAGACATCAAGCGTAGGCTTGTTGGCAAGGCTTACCTTGAACCTTAGATCCACAATAAAACCAATGAAAGAGCTTGAGCCATGCTACTCTTCACCATACCTTGGCACCCACAAACACCAAGCAAAACCAGAAATGAGAAGTATGGCCACCATAAAAGCTTCAAAACAAAATGAAATCGCAAGCATGAAAATCAAGACGAAGCATACCTTCAAAGTCTGAAGGTAGCCTCCATTTTCCCTGCGCAGAGCCCAGACGAAATCCCAAATGACAAAACGAAATGACAAGTCCATCGCAATCCAAGCCCTAAGCTTGGGATGCCATGAAAATCAAGGTGCATTAATGGCACCAGCTCATAGCCAATATCATAAGCAAAAACCCACTTTTCCATAGTTAAGTTGTGTTGCAAAATTTTGGTCTCCATTCCCATGCAAGGCTTAAACCCCAACGTATATGGTTCAACCATATGGTATGTTCGCCCCCCCATAACATATCACAAGTTTAATACTTTGCAAGGATTTTTTTATTGCATAGTCCATATAAGGTATGGGCTAGTCCAAAGCCCAAACCACAAGGCATAAAGTATATAGATAACATATAAACCATAGTCTTAAAGCCTTAGTGCAATGCCTATCACTAAGCTTAATGCTTAGTGAACATGGCATATAAAATATGCCATGTTGGTATTTACACTTTATAAAAATCAAAGGTTTCATTTTTAAGCCAAGATCATAACCTGCAATTAAGAAAAAACATAGGATATGTTAATAGTCTTAAATAAAATAAACGTAGAACGTAAATATACTAAGTTGTAAACGACGAAATATAAACCTTAATGAAGTGTAAGTAGTACATAGGAAATTTAGCTGTGATATATAAATTGATGAGAATAGCACTTACAATGTTATAAATATGACTTGCTAAGGAACCTTAGCAACAAGGAGTAGGTCTAGTAGGATCGAGATATTCAGTTCTCTTTAAATAAGACTTTGTCGCAAAGTATGATCTGCATTTTAAATAAAATAGGTGCCTTAGTTCGAAGAACCAAGTAAGCCTGTAAACAAGTAAACACCTTTACCTCTCACACCGTCATGGGAGAACGAGTCCCTCCACTCCGCCCACTTTGTTTCCACAAACAAAGTTAAGTTAAGACTTTATAATTAACAAGTAAGACTATGTAGAAATGATGAAGCATTTAAATCAAGTAACGACACATACACGACAAAAGTATAACCATAAGAAGTAAGCAGTAAACATCGTAAGTAAAATATATCAATAATAATGACTGAAAGTAAAATGAAGAAAGGTAAGAACAACTTACGAGTAAACAATGGTACATGTAATGTACGATATATTTCCGCAAATTGAATAATGTTCCATATAGATAGTTTTAATAGCCTAATATTTTTTTTTTCGATTTTTGGGGACATTACAAAATGTCTTTGCAATATGAATATAGTGTAATGACCAATTCATTAAGATGCAATGTTTTCATAAGAATTAAAATATGTATATATTAGATCACTTGGAATGTACGAACCATTTCATTTAGACACTATTTTCACAAGTATTTCTCGGATGGGACTATAATGGAAACAAGTATGGTGTGTCGTCTACTTGGAAATTAGTCTAGGTGGAAGAGTTTCATTTCTCGGAAATTAGTCTAAGGGAAAGAGTTTCATTTCTCAGAAATTAGTCCATCCATGCACATACATCTATGTCTTCACATGTTATAATCTTGTTTTTTATACTTTATATATGTGGGCGTGTGCAAGAAGTTGAGGGACCTTTTAGATGCAATGGTGGAGTGAAGTCAATCACTCTTAATCCAAAAAAAATAAATCATCCCAAGCAATCCCGAACCTGCCAAGTCTAGTCCCAAGGCTGGCAATAGGCATGCCAACTAGGATAGTAAGACAAATCGCGCCTCCGTTTTATGAACAAAATCGCGTGCGTGATTTCGTTCACTAAAACGGAGGCACGATTTGGAAAGCTTGTTTTTAAAAAAAAATTGGCCGAGGCCATCTTTTTCTCATAACCGCGCAGCTATTGGATGAACGAGGAGCAAATCTCGAGTGTGCAAACGCGATTTTGGGTGTGCAAAATCCCTCCATCTCCACCTTTGGATAAACCTCCCCTTTGTGAGGTATTTTCCTCATTTCTTTTCATGTTTTTTTCTTTTTTTTCATCAATTTATTTGCCCTAGATTGAAAAATTAAACCATATTAAATTAAATTATGGCCAATTGAAACAAAAACCCAATGGAATTGCTCAATTGAAACAAAAACCTAATGGAATTGCCCAATGGAAACAAGAACCCCAATGTAATTGGCCAATTGAAACCAATTCCCCAATTTAATGATAAAAATTAAATAATTTTGATTATTTAACAAAATTCATACCCAAAATTCCCATGCCCAATGGAAACCAAAACCCCAATTAACTCAAAAAACAAATGACTATATTGGCATTTTTTCCTTGTCATGTTTTATTTTTTTTTGACATTTTGCACACTCTAATGTTGAGTCTTTAAGTTGTGTATTTTATATAGTTGGTTGTGATATGATCCAAACCATCCCATTGTATCTATGATAACAATTATTGATATAGGAATTGACAAGTGGCCTCTTTTAAAAGAATTACGCTACCTTCTTCATAGAAATATAGTCACCCTCATTAACAATAGCTACCATAGCCATTGAATATCACCCTCATCAAAATGATAATAATATTCATTATTAATAAATGGCTTAGAAATTGATTACCAACCTCATTCAACAATAGCCCCTCTCATTAACAATAAATAGCTTATGAATAGACTAACACTCTAACAACGTGATCCATAACTAGAATAGATACTAACTACTAGTTTCATCCATATTACAATTCCCTTCATTAACAATAATTAAAACATGAAATAACTACCAATCTCATTAATTATCCCTAACTACAGCCCTTTTCATTTAAATATTAGTTTCCCAATTCAATTAACTAAAATTATTATTGACCAATAACCCCCTTTAATTAAAGATAGTAAAACTAACATCCTAATCCAAACGATATTCTCTCTAATGGTATCTATATTAAGAATAAGTGTCATTCTCATCGTAATAAAGTTCACTAAATCACTATTTCCATATGCATATTCCACAGGGACTTCACTTAGTGAACTTCTCACATAGCACATGCAATCGTGGGATATTAAAGAATACCCTTGATTTCCAGAGATATTGACCCAAACTTTTTTTGTTGAAACCCCCTCCCAATACTTAAAACCTCCTCCCCACCCCTTTTTATACCTCAATCCTTATAAACCACCCTACCCACCCCCACCTTAAACCCCTCATCCCCCCTAATACCTACAATATATTGGTTCAATTTTTGATAATTTTAAAACCCACAATATGAACTAACGTGATAGGATATTGGTCAACAAGTGAAGCCCCCATGGCATATTCACAAGGATCCTTGTGAATCCATACCAAAATCCACAAATAAACACCTTATAATTTTGATGAAACTTCTCAAAGTTGCTCTTCCAATAACATCAATAAACACCTTATAGGTTTGGTGAAACTTCCCAATCCAAGTGTCAAAATAAGGTATAGAAGCTTCCCATGCTTTTAACAAATATTTCGTCTTGAATGAAGGGTACTTTTTGGTTAAGGTCAAGACAACAAAGTTCAACAATAGACTCTATGAATGTGAAGATACATAGGTAGGTTGATGTAATTGATTAAACATGCCAATCACATACTAGACCATACATGATATTTAATCCAGTGGAACCCTTGAAACCATAAAATCCATAAAGTTCTGCTAAATAGCCTTTGGAGTCCAAAAAAAATCACACTACAACAAATAATTACATATCTAACAAAACCATTGCCTATACTGGGATTTTATTCATCAACAACACATTATGCCACCTATTCTTTACTGTAAAATTCAAGATCAATTTTTAAATTTACATGATAGATTTAGTTTATATGTCAATAGTTATACAGTTTTCAGTTCTTAGATATGTCATTATATCATGTGTTTATATTTCTAATGATATTTGATTTGTATTTATGATTGTAGTGGCTACTATGGATCATAACAATGCGGAGATACTGAGGTTTATTGGCCATTTGAGAGAGATTAATTCGGCTTGGACGCGTGGAGACGAGCTCCGCTGCTCCTTGTTAGATTCATTATTGTCTATTGTTGATACGATCGCAAGATCGAATGATGCGTTGTATAGCATCACATATTACAGGGAGAGGCAAAGGAAACAATATGCTGATGGGTTGAGTTACAATGAGGTAAAAAAGATGAAAATAACAAAACAAGCCATCTATTTATTGTTTAGACTGCCTGGGACGGATGACATTCCGGAGATCAGCAGGCCACATATTTCTATTGAGTGGTGCACTTTTCCACCCATCAGAGACAACTGGATGGATGGGTAGTACGTGGTTTTTGACATTCCCCCTCACAACAATAGGGAAGTACCAATGTACTTCCTTTGAAAATTGTATGCAAAGTTTGTGGTGGGGAAACATGTCAACTATTTTGACATGTTGGGCTTCCAGGGAGTTGGTAGGGGAATGCCCCAACACCGACCCCATGCTAGGCATAGAGATGCCAATCCACAGATACCTGCACCCCATGCACAGCTATCGAGGGCAGACATCCCTACTGCACATGACATGGTTTCCCAGACACAGGATGCATTTTTTACTCTAGCTGAGATGGTCTCTCGACACATGACCACTATTGACCAGAGAGCACTCTCTTCCTCTGCTGGTGTACAACCACCAGCTTCTGGTGGTGGAAGGACATCTGTTGGTGGGGATAGACCGACATCCCATGTGTCTCAGAGCGAGCCACACGTCTGCACATCGTGTGGGGACCCCGTTATGGTCTTGGACCAAGACATGGTACCACTACGATGACTCGTGGTCAGGTAAGGAAATTGTTTTAAAACTCTGTTATTGTTCAATTTTTAATTGTTCCATACTATATCTAACATATTAAAAGATTCGTAATATATATGCAATATTTACTCTTGCAGGAGATTGATGCCTCTCATGGGGGTGGTACTGCACCCGGTGTGGTTGTACCCGAGGCCCAAAGAACCACAATTGAGGTAATATTTAAACACTTGTCATTTTGTTATTACATGTATAATTTTGTTAATGCAAGTGTTAGTCTTGATTAATTTATTAAAATGTCTAATATTTACAATTTTTGAAGTTGCAGGAACCCCACTTAGAACGTGATGCTGGAGACATTGATATCAACGACATAGTCCAAGGTGGAATTTACGACTACTTGAAGAATGTAAGTACATGGGTTATGATTGAATCTTGTTCGAATTATTTAAATTTCTTACTATACACTCCTTTATAGATTGCTAATGTAAATATAATTTTTAAACTTGCAGATGCTAGAGGCATTTGAAGAGGGGCAAGAAATTGATGGAAGCAGTCACTCCCATGGTGGAGATATGTCCCAGGAAGGGGTAAGTATATTACAACATGTTATTTTTTCAGTACATATTATTCCATCCATTCAAATCCATGTCTAATTATGGTAACACTTTATGAATGCAGACGTCATCGCAGATCCCTGCACCGCCTCTTTGGTTTGGATCTCCCCGTAGTCCAAACATAGATAAGGGGGTTGTTTACACCAAACAAAGTCCCTCTTCCTTTAACAGAGCGGGTGTGGATGAGGATCAACCTACTCATCCCACGGTAATGTACACACTTCCAATGGCAGTTGTTGGTTAGCTATGTATTCACTTCAAAAGTGTTTTTTCTTAATGTTATTTTCACATGTTTACAGCATCAGGATGTAGAGTCATCTGTGCCAGACATTAGTGGGATTGTTGATTCCAGTGTGAATGCTGCGTCTACAATAGGGATAAGTCATAATGAGGTACATCTACTTGAATATTTGTAATTGTACATTTCATTTGTATTGTTTCTGGACATGCACGATGTCTAACTATTTAATCATTTGGTGAATGTAGCCACACCCTGGTCCATTAGTGCATGAAACTGAGGTTGATGTTCAACCTACAGCTCCTCTTACTACTGAAGAGCACCAGCCTCATCTCGTAGAAATGGTTTTTTCGGTGAGATGTTCATTTTTTACATAATTGATTGGTACTTTCTCATTCATGTACATGTTGATCATTCTCGAGATAATTGACATATTTTTTTTTATTCGCAGAGAAGCATGGGAATGAGGCTCGCTATAAGGATGACCACAGCAGAGGCACCTACACCCTCGATACCACATGCACCTATACCCCTGATGGATGCAGTGAGCATTTGTTTTATTTACAATTGAGTCATATTTTAAATTTTCAAACTTTGTTATTGATGGGTAGTACTAGTTCAGTTACCTAATCAAGAAATATTGCCATTGATTTGCAGTCGCCAGAGATGCACAGTGGTCGTAGACAGAGCCAAAGAGCATCAGGGTCCGGGAAAAACAAGAGAAAGTTAGAATTTTGATGTGTTAGTCGAGGACAAATATGTATTTTTATGTACAATATGGAGTTAGAGTATAGGGGCACGGTCCAGGATAGATGTACTTTTGTTTGCACATGTACATCAAATATGTTTTTGATACATGTACATTGACAGGCCATAGATCTAGGCCTTATATTTTTGTATTTTAACTTTCATGGTATAAAAAACATTTCATATCAAGGCTCTTGAGATATTCATGGTTCAGTATTTTAAGTGTGATTATACATGTGTGGCGAAGAATGTTTCTATGTGTAATGTTCCCAATTTTTTATAGATTTTATGATTGTATGGAGATATCATTTATAAATTTGAGAACAATGCACAATTACAATAAATTATGTAATGACAAAAATGTACATTTTAATTGTTTTTTACCACGATCCAATTGCATATACAATGTTATATTAACAATGTCAAATTGTATTCAAAAGGATGGAACATAGGTCTAATACACATTTAAGCACCCAGCACAGCTAAGCAACTGATCCAACTTGGTGGAATACAAAATCAGTTTACCCACATAACAACCTAATAAACATTTAAATGATGCACGAAGTTGACACATTTAAATGATGTAGCAGTGTGGTCTACATAAATAAAATTATTTTTTGGCATGATGTCTTTCATCTAACGAATACATGGGATACACATCAAACCTAAAAGTATCCGAGTATTATAAGGTTGATTCAAAATAATGGTTATGACTATATCCTGCACATTATTTTATCATTTTGTTAATGTACATGGCATTTGATGAATGGCCTCGAGTAAAAACTTTGAAAGAGATGAAAGTTATGTGTGATTAATGTACATGGCATTTTCAAAGCATTCGTAGCATGAAGATATATATATATTTTGTAATAATGGCGTAATAGAATGGCCACTTGTTTCTAAACATAAACATGTTCCATTACATTGTTACTGACGTAATGGCATTGTCTCCTCTTGCATTTCATCGTACAAACGCTCACATATCTTATATGAGGGGAAGATCTACAATCACCTTCAAGCTGACCTTTATGTGCAAAAATT
Source organism: Pseudotsuga menziesii (assembly GCA_001517045.1). Classification (NCBI taxonomy): domain Eukaryota; kingdom Viridiplantae; phylum Streptophyta; class Pinopsida; order Pinales; family Pinaceae; genus Pseudotsuga; species Pseudotsuga menziesii. Next base: position 187,799 of record LPNX010471999.1, on the reverse strand, counting down.
TCATGTTCACTTATTGAGCAAAACCCTAGTTTCCAAAATTGAAAAAAAAAATGATCCCTTGTCCATGGACCCAGAGTAGAGGGCCATTCTAGTACTATCGCGATGTATTGAATCCAACGGAGCTGGCGGTTCATCGATTTGAGCAACGGTCATCAATCTATGGAATGTTGAATCCCACCTCGCACACGCTTTTAGGGACACCCGTTGAATCCCTAACCGAGGCATAGAGTGGAAACCGTGCATCAAAAAGGGATTTCAATGGGTCGTGCAAGCATGTTTAGGTTGGTTCCATGTGGGAATTCTAGCAACATGTTCATGGTCAAGGAATTTGCAAAGCTGAGCCATATGTGCAGAAATTGGACATTCACTTACTGAGCAAAAACCTAGTTTCCAAAATTGACCAAAATAATGGTCTCTTCTCAATGGAAGCATATTATAGGGCCACCCTAGCACTATCTTGATCTCTGAAATCCAACGGAGCTGACGGTTTTTCGATCCAAGCAACGGTCATGATTCTATGGCACGTTGAATCCCACCTCGTCCAGACTTTTAGGGACACCTATTGAATCCCTACCCAGGGAATAGAATGGAAACCGTGCATCAAAAAGGACTTCTAGTGGTTTGTGCAAGATTTTTTAGGCATGTATTATGTGGGAATGCTAGCCACACCTTCACGGTCGAGTAATATGCGAATTTGACCCCTATGTGCAAAAATTTCACATTCACTTACTCAACAAAAACCTAGTTTCCAAAATTGACCAAAATAATGGTCTCTTCTCCATGGAACCAGATTAGAGGGCCACCCTAGCACTATCTCGATCTCCTGAATCCAACGTGTCTGATGGTTCGTCAATCCGAGCAATGGTCATGATTCTGTGGCACGTTGAATCCCACCTCCTACAGGCTTTCACGGACACCTGTTGAATCCCTACCCGGGGCATAGAATGGAAACCGTGCATAAAAAAGGGCTTTCAGTGGGTCATGCAAGCGTGTTTAGGCATGTGTTATATGGGAACGCTAGCCACACCTTCACGGTCGATCAATATGCGAATTTGACCCCCATGTGCAAAAATTTCACATTCACTTACTCAGCAAAACCCTAGTTTCCAAAATTGCCCAAAATAATGGTCTCTTCTCCATGGAACCAGATTAGAGGGCCACCTTAGCACTATCCTAATGTCCTAAATCCAACGGAGCCGATGGTTTGTCGATTTGAGAAACATTCATGATTCTGTGGCACGTTGAATCCCACCTCTAACACGCTTTCAGGGACACCTGTTGAATCCCTACCCGAGGCATAGAATGGAAACCATGCATAGAAAAGGGATTTTGGTGGGTCATGCAAGCGTGTTTAGGAATGTGTTATGTGGGAATGCTAGCCACACCTTCACAGTCGATCAATATGCGAATTTGACCCCCATGTGCAAAAATTTCACATTCACTTACTGAGGAAAACCCTAGTTTCCAAAATTGACCGAAATAATGGTCTCTTGTCCATGAAACCAGATTATAGGACCACCCTAGCACTATCCCAATGTCGTGAATCCAACGGAGCCAACGGTTCATCGATCCGAGGAACGGTCATGATTCTATGGCACGTTGAATCCCACCTCCTACATGCTTTCACGGGCACGTCAGTGAATCCCAACTGGGGGCATAGAATGAAAACCGTGCATAAAAAGGGATTTTAGTGGGTCATGCTAGCGTGTTTAGGCATTTTTTATGTGGGAACGCTAGCCACACCTTCACGGTTGAGCAATATGCGAATTTGACCCCCATGTGTAAAAATTTCACATTCACTTACTGAGCAAAACCCTAGTTTCCAAAATTGACCAAAATAATGGTCTCTTCTCCATGGAACCAGATTAGAGGGCCACCTTAGCACTATCCCAATGTCCTGAATCCAACGGAGCTGACAGTTTGTCGATTCGAGCAACTGTCATGATTCTGTGGCATGTTGAATCCCACCTCCTACAGGCTTTCAGGGACACCTGTTGAATCCCTACCCGGGGCATAGAATGGAAACTGTGCATGAAAAAACTATTATATTTAAAGGTTTCAATGATCTCAGTACATGCACACTAAAGTAAACTTCATGAATCAACATGATTTGAAGCATATGTCCATCGAAATTGAAAAAGTTGAGTTGGACATTAGATTGATTCCGAATTGAGTTATGACAGTAAGATAAGATTAGGGTTTCCTAGGTAGGGTTATGGTTATGGGCCATGCATGTTAAACAATAAACCCTAGTTAGGGATAGGGTTTTCCAAGTTTGGCCTTCGTTGGCATTAAATGCATTGTCCAAGTAGAAATTATTCTTTTAAATAAAAAAAAATGAGATGAAATTCCAACACTACTATGCACTACCCCTTTGGCAATGGACATGCGGGTATAAGAGGTGAGCTGTCAAGAAGGAAATTATACAAGCCTTATAACATAAGTTTATCGTTTCGGCATATTGTTTCCATCATCCTAGTTGTATATATCGGCTGAAAACATTGACAATATTACCTACTTGAAAAATTAGGGTTTTAGTCCTGTAAGAGAGCCTACAAAGAACTTTGATAGGTATGACCTACAGAGGTACATGTATGTATTCTAATGTTATGTATATCATGTGAATGAGATCTTGAAATGTTCATATGATTGATATATATGGTTTATTTATCATACGTAAAATTTGGCATGTTCATTAACTTGACATACAAGAGAATTTTTGGCATATTTATAAACAACGTTATGGAAAATTTCACATATCAAGAACAAAAAATTGACATATTCATAAGAAACATACATGGGAAAATTAAAATTATGATACATACCTCATCATGCTAGATCCCACCTAATATCATACGACCAAGGCCTCCACACCATCTCTTATAATGATGGTCTCCATTAGTCTCTCGTGCTATGTATCTGGTAAGAAGTAGCGTACAAGAACACAAAATTGACATATTCATAAGAAATATACATGGGAAAATTACAATTATGATACATACCTCATCATGGTAGATTCGACCTATTATCATACAACCAATCTCTCCAGATCATCTCTTATAATGATGGTCTCCATTAGTCTCTCGTGCTCTGTATCCGGTAAGAAGTAGCGTACCTTTGATGAATTCCGACTAGGCATTGTTTGTACCTGGAGGTTTGTACCAATGGTTAAGTTGGTAAAGTGATACACACTTGCACCTGGTTTGTAATCCCTGTAAACATATCCACCCTTCTTTCTTGCATTGTTGTCATGTGTAAGATATTCACCTTTAACAACCATAGACCCGATGGGGAAGTGGTTGTTTTCATCATCAGTCATGGACATAATGAGGGTTTGCTTTGCCTCTATACAACGTGCCAACCAGTAATCACCACCCCATTCACTATCTTTTGAGGAAACCACTGTGTATATGTGTCTTGCATAGTATGATTGTAGGTATAGGATCAAATATTTTTCATGTGATACAAGGCCATTAATGTGAGTTTCAAGACTACGTAAATTTTACAAAAAAATATTAAGGAAATGCATCATACCAGGTTGTACAAGGTCTAATACATGATCAAAATCTATAGAAATAGACGATTGGTCTTCTTCCAACAGAGTTAACTCAACAATTGCATGCTGATCAAGTGGAAGTGATATGCGATCCCATCCATCAACCCAATCCAATGATTCACACACATCCCAGTCACCATCACAACAAGGCAAGCAAAAAAAAGCAAGTTTTATGGTCCAAATTTCAAATACTAGGTTATCAGAGCTTCGAACTGAATGAAAGCCACAAGTCCCAGGAACTGTCTTGCATTCCCATGCATGTGAACGATCTATGTCTACCACCTCCCAAAAAAATCTCTCCACATGTCTCTTTCTTTTGGATTCTACTCGCATAGCTGATTCCTCTCCCATTACTGATGTGCACCACCTGACCATAGATTGAGCATTTTGAATAGTAGATATTATAGATAATTTCAATTCCTCTCTTCGTAGGGCTGTTTTGATGGCATGCTCCAGCTCCATCATGCTCTCCTTTACCATGCCCAGTCTCAAATTAGTTCCACATATGTGGAACTTTGTAGTTTTTATGCAACGAACACAACCATTGAAATATGCATGCATTTTTGAACTAACTAGCACATCCATCAGACCAAATCTAGTGTCGATCCATCTGTATGTTCCTGCCCTTCAAATGATCATAGAACATGATGAAGCAATGACATACATAGTGGAATTCATGGCACCTATCATCACTTATGTAGAAGTGATATTCCTTTAGAATTTCTCTTTGCTCTTCACTGCTATTTGGGCCATGCCTATATGTGATATGCACCATCAAGGAAACTTGCTCAGAGTGATAATACTGACTTTGGATCTCATTTTGAGGTTGCAGATTGTAGTTCTCGGCAAAATCAACAACTGAAAGTATAGTACCACGAGGAAATGTATCTCTGCATATTCTAAACTTCTCATACTACCATCGTGCCAAGTGGACATGCTGAACATATTAACGTGTCTTTTCAATAAATTCGTTGATGAAGACACTAACTTGTACATGTTGACACAAAATGATCTTAATATCAGGTTTTTTTGTAAGTAAGAAATGAAATGCAACTGTTCAAACATAAATTTATAGATAAATGCATGTACCTAAGATGTCACCAATTGTATTTTTTTGCTTTCTTTTCCTGGGACTATTTCATAGCTGATATATTTGAAACTTTTCATGTCTGTAACCATATTCCCAAATTCATTGTCTCCAGTATCGTGCATACATTAGCTCAATAATGCCATTCCAGCATAGTTGGAGCAAGTTCCATCCAAATAGGATTTTGCATATTAAGTTTGCCCATCAGGCCTATTGCACATGATACTATGAATGAATTTTCTTGATGAGGTCGGTGGTATTGTCAAGGAGCAATCTTGCACATGGTTAGTATGCAACACACGACGAATGTACAAGAATGTTTCATAGTAATATTCATATTCTACATGGTATCTACAACAACAAGTGTTACGAAGAGTATTTATTCTAACATACCAGGGCTTACATTTCTCAAAAGACCTTTGCCCCAAATTCAATTGTCTATGTTAATTCCTAAATTTCTCATATAGTTCTGTCTGTGTTATATCAAGAAGATGCTTAATATGTGGTTCACGGTCCTTTGAACCCCTTCTCAGTTTTAGTACATCCTTCCGGTTCGAAGAAGGCCTTATGTGATCATGTCAAAAACTATGCACTAGTCCCTTTACTGCATCAACTAGCTTCATGTCACGACGTGGCAACCGACCAATAAAGGCCAAAAAATCTATATGGGCGGTTGTGTCAAGATGTTCTCTTCTAATAGAATACCTACAAAGGGTTTTTACATTCAAATTAACTAGTTTATATGTAGGCTTGAGAAAACGAAGGACCCTGGTGTTCTTATTTACAATTGCTTGTGACAACACACGACGAGCCGCATTGCGGTCTTTTGACCGTGTGTTCTTACCAATTTTACCAAAGACATCTACTAAGCTTTTAACTATATGAGAACTTGATCCAGAAGGATTTATCATCTTTATCCCTAATGATTTCCTAACAATATTCATGCCCCCAGATTTTAACAATGATAAAAATAATCTACATTTATCTCCATCACATTTAGAAACAAAATATTTATTTAGTATCTGTTGAGTTTGATAAGCAATACTATGTTTAGATAGCGTACCTTCAATGGAATTAAGGATTCCTTCATCAACTTGTATACGCTTCGGAGTTCTTCGACGTGTGCTTTCTAATGGAGGTACGGGGGTTGGATTTCTATCATCTAGTGCATCAACAATACGCTCTGGCGTTTCAGTAGAAACTTGTTGTCCTTCATTCTCTTCCTGGTAGTTGGATGGTGGAAGTCCAACATCCTCATCGATGGTCTGGTTAATATTTTCTTCTTCAACAGTAGGCTCCATCTCCAACGCCTCTTCAATAGTAGGCTCCATGTACAACACCTCTTCATGAGCTTCGTCTTGAGATGGTAACTTATCACTTTGACTTGATGTGGGATTTGAAACATCCCCTAATGAGCACCTACGTTTTGCTTCTTGAATACTTCCATGGAGTGCTTGTTCAACAACTATTGTGAAAATTGAAGGTCCCTCTAGTGAATGCTTTTTTTTTCTTGTGCTGGATTAATAGGATGAACCGCCGTATCCTCTATAAGTGGATTTGGATTAGTTTCCAAAGAAAGCCTCCAATTCATCATGTCTATTCTTTTCTTTTCTTTCTCTTCTTCGATGACTTCTTGAGGTCTCTTCTTCCTTGCTGATTTTCTTCCTCGGTTACGTGCATTCCCCATCACCACAATGATCAATGTCAATATAGTTTGTTTTTGTTTCTCCTCAATTACAAGCTTTGAAACCTTTAACTTGCTTTATAACTATTGATCCTTCAAGGTGCTTCAATCTTCCTTCTCAATTGTTCATATTTCCCATCAAAACAATAATGAATGGGAAAATTTACCTTTGGTTCTCTTGAATAATAAGCGAATGAAAGTTAAATCATAAATTGTTCTTCAAGCTGATTCTCTTGTACAATTGTGTATATCCACCATCACCATGAAATGACATTGAAGCTTGATATCTTATCCTGTGTGCTCCTCAACCATGAAAGATATCCTCAATGTTGCACCTCCATAACAAAAAGAATGATGGAGAATGTGTAAATTGTGAGTATTTTCACAGGCGGGCTCGTGCTCCTGAAAAAAACGCGCAGTAATGGGATAAATTCACAAAAATAGAGTGAAGTTGCTCTCGGACAAATACAATTCACTGTTTTTACAGTCCCAAAACACGCACGCATTATATAGAGTAAAAACGCGTA
>LPNX010471999.1:153445-173445 GCA_001517045.1 Pseudotsuga menziesii | reverse complement strand
ACAAAGTGCTGTAGAGTATTGCAAAAATGGAACTGAAAGAGAACCAATATGAAAGACAACTAATACTGCTGCAAAGTAAAACTGAACTACAAAAATATGAAAAGAGTTGACCTTGGACTAAAAAAAGGAATGGATCCCTATGGAAATGAACTTATGAATATTGTTGAAGTTTCCATGTTGAAGATGGCTTGATGAAGAGTGCTTCTGGGTGTTGAATGATAGTTGCTGTTGCTTGGGGACTGAGCTCTTTTTACTGCTCTTCTAGATAGAGTAGAAGATTTGCAGCAAGTGTATGATTTTAAGCCAAAAATGTCAAAGTTTCCAACACACTAAGTGATACCACAGGCGGGACTCATCTGAAAACTGTGGCCATGAATAAATCACATGACTTAAACAACCATATAAGCGATAAGATGATATGTTGGTCGAAGAGGAAGCATTTTGTGCAGATCCTTCCACATCAGTGATCAGCATATCCAGCAGAAGCTGAACCAAAGTAGCTCGAGTAATATCGTGGGTACATGTTCAATAGAAGGCGCTGCAGTGATCCTTTATAAACAAGCTGAACAACGCGACGAAGGCGAAGCATGTATTTAAGAGCCGCAGCTTTAAAAACCAGTGTGTTTTAGGATCATAGGTGTCAAACTCTTCGTGCAGCTGAACATTTTGGAATGTTTTTTCTTTTGCATATTAGTGTTGTTGAAATCCTTGTTACCGATAGGAAGCTTCTTCGCGCAGTTGTGGCACGCACCCCTCGTCGCCGCTTTCCGGCCACCACGCGGAGTCCAAAACTTTGCTGAGGGCTCGCACAAATCTCTTCACATCCCTTCTTGCCATAATAGTGACTGGAGACTATCCATATATATAAATCAATGGATACAGTGCGGGGACTATACATATCTTCAATAATATCATAACCTTTCTTAACATATTCATGGGATTCTTCACGCCAAAGCTTCTCATCATTATCATTGAAACACATAAGAGGGAATATGATCTCAAACAGCAGTATATCAAGTTGCGACTTTAACAACTGATATGTATTAGACTTGGAAATACTGCTACTCAAAAATTGAAGGACAAGATTGGTCACCCTGTCTAGAAGGTAGCCACCCTGTCGAATGACATTCAACAGATTTAAATGACACTATAAAATATTCCGTGCATAATGATTTTGAAACATCTGAGCTAAAGGCTTGTTCTCTGGTTTTAAAATCTTTGGTTCTCCAAATCGAGCGTACAAGCGGTTCAATATATGCACAATCCACTTCCTTACTTTCATGATATGCACAGTCCACCATTGCACTAGGACAGTTGGTTGTCCCTCGGGAGGAACTGAACCATCTAAGCATTAAAGACATTCGGATCAAAAAACCAGGGAAAACGATTTTAGCAAAGTGGAGGCGTGTATTTTTGTGGGTGGTAGGTAGGGCAACTATGAATGGCCTGCAGTTAGGGCAGCAATGAATCATGTGGATTGGGAAACAGTAAATGAGCAGAAGTGAATGCAGTAAATGAGTAAATGAGTAAATGGGCAGCGATGAATGGAGGGTGCAAAGATAGAGGGCGTGTTTGGTTGATATGGCAGCAAAAATCTAGCAGAGGGATGCGTAGTGCAACGTGGTCAAGGAATGCGCATTGCAGCGTGGTCAACTGAGCGAGGAAAGCATTCCCCAGGCGGCTGGAGCATCCTAGCAGGAGCGCAAGATCAGTGGGTGCGTCCTCCTCCAGGATCAGTGTTTTCGGCTAAATAAAAGATGCTTCCAGCAGATCTGGTGGAAGATGGGTGCAGTTAAAAAAATGAGGGCGCGTTTCATTGAAATCCTTACAAAAAATAAACCCAGAGAGCCATGGGGGAGAGCCACCTCGCAGAAGGCACAACCAAGAGGCAGACCAACTCGCGGAGGCAGGAACAGTAAGAGAGGTTGAGGCAGATCACAACCATGGGGAGAGGCGCGCTGGAAAACTCTAGCAGCAACCAGGAAAACCTAAAAAAACATGCAGCAAATCAATGTGCAACTAAGATGCAGAAAGTAGACAGTTAGGTTTTAGGAAAAATGAGCATTAGATAGCAGAAGAAAAATAAAAAAAATTTAAAAGCTAGGTCAAGGCTTGCTCTGATACAATTTCATTTGCCGTTCAGGGAAAGATCTGATTGCAAAAGAAGAGGTGAGTCTAGGAAAGGCTCACCTCTCAACTCAGTAACCCAAAAGAACACTCAGACCTAAAACATAATAAAAGACACACGAATGGCTCAAGAAAAGTTATCTTCATTAGGAGGCAAGATACTTTTTTATAGAATTACAAAGAGAGTACAATAAATGCTAGTAGTTATTTATACTAATAATACATAATCCAATACATAACGGAGAGTTAATACATTGTAGAATACATAATGGGCATAACGGAGAGTTAATACATTGTAGAATACATAATGGGGAGTGTGGGCCTCCCATAAAGCCCAAATTATCATCATTGTTTAAAAGGAGTTGATTTGAAATGCCCTAATTATCTCATCATTGTATCTATTGATTTTAGTTCTTAGTAAAATAAATGTTGATAATTTATTGTAGTGTTTAATTAAACAAAATAAAATATATATATATTTTTAAATATGTTGAATTAATTAGCATATTCATAGCACAATTTACAAAGACATACATATAAGAAAACATCTCAGATACCCACTAATTTTAGTTGTGAGTAAAATAAATAATCATAATTTAATGTAGTTTTTATTTAAACAAAACAAAAGTAAAATATTTTTTATAAATATATTCTTTAAATACATTGAATTAATGAGTATAGTCATGACACAATTTACTAAGACATAGACATAAGGAGACATAGAGTTGGATTTTACCAACTATCAATGCAAAAATTATTTGTAAAGAACAATAACAAAAATATAATTTAATCATTTCTTCATAACTACCGTTAAAGCATGAATAGAACAACATTAAACTATATATGTTTGAAATAACCTACCATAATATAGTTTCAAGTATCAAAAAGTAATAGGCAAGTGCTATGTTAAGAACTAAAATTTTTATAATTGAAAATGGAGTCTTCCCATAAATCCTTGGAATGTAAAAAAAAATTATGCAAATTAGAGAAAACTAAAAATTAAGATGATTAATGATTACATTAAATGTTACTATTATTCCCTCCTCAAAGAATTATGAAATAGCTATAATTTTGGGAATAGTGCACTGATAATTAGAATTTTTTATAATATGGTAATATCTAATTTATCCAAAGTTTTACCATACAACCTCCCTCTTATTGTGAGAAATCACTTTTTTCATTGGTGAGTTAATATCATGCATTTCTGACAACCTGCTCTTGACGTCCTTGCATCCTTGGGCCTGTTGCAACACTCAAAGATCAGAGCTTAGTTATTTGGATTTGGCATTTGTGTGTCCCCTTCAAGCCTAGCGTGGCTATGTGCATGCAGGTGTGTCACCTTTAGAGCTCACATCATGGCTATTTGCATGCAATGTGTCTGACATCTCTTGGAAACGAATTAAAGTATCTGATTTATATGGCCGTTCGAGGAAGCCCAATGACTCTTCATTTTCTTTAACTATTTTAATGTATTGACGTTAAAATTCCATGGAACTGAACCTATCATTTTGGCACCCCTACACAGAATCTAGCTTGATCTGCATAGGCATGTGGAGTGCCTCCTGTTTTTAAATTTAAATTTAATGGAGATGGCCTCCCTTTATCAACGGGTAGTGGAAATGGCTATGAAGGTTATAGCGCCCTCTGGTGGGTAATTGCAAGTACTTTTGCGCTTAAGAATACCAACTCTGGATTTACCACATGGGTCAAAGAAGGTTTAACGAGATGACTTTGATTTTTTTTGGTTATCATTGATTTCATTTTTGGATTGATTGTGTAAAAATCTTGTTTACATGTAACCAACATATTTCGTAATTAGAGAGGTAGACCACTACAGCGTGTCATTTTTTTTAAAAGAATACATAAGAATTTGACTATTCCCTAGGCATTGTTAGCAAGGTTGATTTCTATTTTCTGTAAAATATGGAGTGATTTATTTTCTAAGAGAGTCCATATGAATTTGACTATGCTATTAGCAACTTTCATTTCTATTTTTTGTAAAATCTCGGAAAACTAGGGGTGGCAGGAGTGGAGGGATCCTGGTGGATCCCGAAGGAAATGTTGAATTAACCTTCGCTTGGGGCTTAGGCATTAGAACTAATAATGAAGCGGAATGGATGGCTCTTCTTTAGGGCCTCCGTATTCTTCGCTCTAAGCAGCTTCGAAACGTGTTGATAATTGGAGATTCCAGGCATGTCATCTATAAGTTGATCAATGGGTATCCTACCGGGGCAATCAAATGTCGTCGCCTATATGACAAAGTTAAGTCCCTCATGTCTCAATCCTTTGAGGCTTTCCATATTCTCCGGGAAAACAATAGTGCAGCGGACAGTTTGGCAAATGTAGGAGCCAGACTTCCCCAAGGCCACTTCAGCCACGATGGAAATCCTCCCCTTCTCAAACACATTCCATGAATTGCAGGTTTAAGTCCTCTCGCCGAACCTCCCTCCTCCAGAGCAGATTTTGGCAGCCCTTGTATTTTTTTAATTTATTTGGAAGTCCCATAGGCCCCCCCCTTTTCTCTTATCCTCCCTCCTTTCCCCCTCCCTCCTTCCCCTTATCCCTCCCCTCTCCTTATCCTTCACCCGTCATCCCTCTCTCGCCCCCTCCCAGCTGGCCTCCATCCCCCTCATCCTTTCGACGGCTATCAGCATTTATTAGCCTGTCCCGTTTTCACTCCTTTCTTAGCCGCGTGGTTTTCCCTCCTCCTCACGGTCATAGCAGCCATTAAGTTCATCCGGCCTGCGATTTATTTCCCTCCTCCTTCGCACGATTCTCGTCTCATTGGATTTATCTCCAGGATGTTCACCGATAGAGACATGTTCTTCTGCTTTGCTCCGGGGTTTGGCTTTGGTCCTGCAGAAATTGTGCATTTTCTTTTGACTGCATACCATGGCAGTACTTCCCTCTAATTCGTGCTTTCATGAAGGAGCGTCTCGCTCTTGCTTCCTTCTCTGTTTGCCATTGCAGTTCAGGTGAAATTCTAGCCCGTAATGGCAGTTTGAATTGGGTATTGGGATGTCTGTGTACAGGTTGGAAAGAAGGAGCGGGTGGAATATTGGCTCTCTCAGAGCAGTTTGGGGATGCTGCGTTGCAACAAGAGCTTGAAGACCTCAGGTGCATTCTCAGTGCTATCTTGGGTGGGAACCAAAAAAGTCCTGTCCGTCCTTTGTATAGACAGTTCGCTTGCATCTCAATTGCTGTAGATTCAGGCAGAATGGATCGAGCTGGGGAAAACGCAGGCTTAATGGACATCAGAAAGAACCTTCGTCGTTTACATGAGATGACAGCTATAGGGATCATGGATGCTAAATAAATGGTGAAATAAGTCAAAAGCATGGGGGAAACTGTCATTAGACGAAATTTGGGGTCTAAAATGGGCCTTATAAGAAAACGTGCTAAATTAAGTTTTTGTGAGTTGGAATTCAAGAACCAATAGAATTTCAATAAAATAAGTCAACCATAATGGTTGAATTGACATATTTGTCATTAAAAAAAACTACTTTTTTTGTTCGTATTTTCGACATATCTCATTGTGTTTTTACTCAAATTTCGATCGGGAGAGCTCGTTCATCATCACGTTTTTTTAGGTATTTCTTGTTTTTGGGGTAGCGGGGTCCATCAAAAGTATGCAGTGTGGGTACTCGTTGGATGCGGAATCAAATTCCGCATCCAACGAGCTCTCCCGATCGAAATTTGAGTAAAAACACAATGAGATATGTCGAAAATACGAACACAAAAAGTAGTTTTTTTCTTTCTTCCTCCAAAATTAATCAATATTATTTTAACTATTATTTTATTATTTTCCTTAGGAGGCCCATTTTAGACCCCAAAATTCCTCTAATGTAGCTACACCTCGTTGCACATAAGCAACCATGATGCCCGAATAGATGATAACGAAAGCAGCCTACGCGAAATGATGGGCAAGGTGGACAGAATTCAGGAAGACCTTGAGAAGTTGCTCTCTATGAACCAGGGAAGTAGGGTTAATGGGGTAAACATAGGAGCTGATCAGCCAATGGAAGAAGAGTCCGTCATGCAGCCCAGGGCTCTCAGAGGCAACCCTTAATATCTCACTTCTAGTCTCTGTTTTTACTTCTGGTTAATGTTTTTTTGTCTTTTGTTATGTAAGGAGTTTGTGAGGGTATATACTACCGAGACCCTAGTAATTTTGAAGAAACTATGTGCACAATTTTGTGGAAAACTCTTTGGATCAGTCTGCTATGCAACAATTTTGGCCTGCAAGAATACTCTATCCTGCCTGTGATGTAATGAATGGCTGTGCACAGCCTATTTATAAAATCCCTTTTTAAGTTTTTGTTAAAAAAAAAATATCTGGGAAAACTATTTATTTTGCAAGAGAGTCCATATAAATTTGACTTTTCCCTCGGCATTGTTACCAACGTTCATTTCTATTTTCTATGAAATCTTGGAAAGAAGGATTTTTAACAATATTTGAATTTGCAGGCAAAAGTTTTATTTTATTGAATAAGTTGTTGATTGGTCAGAGTTGAGACCAGCAAGATAGTAGTTTGTTTCACCACAACCTTTCTCTAAATAAGACAATGGTGAGAAAAAGTCAAATAATTTTTTTTATGTGTGAAAATTTACAAATTTTCAAACCTTAAAATTAGTGGCTTGTACTATCAATGAGATGAGTATAAACATTAGAATCACTGGTTTTGAATTCTTTTCGTGTATTTTAGAGACACCAATACTAATGATCTAACAAGATAGGTCTAGTTTTGTATTATTTGTAATTTTAAGTGGTTCAAGAAACAACAATTTCTTATCAAATATATATTTACACGATTTCTTATTCAAATCGGGAAACACAAATGTTGTGACAAATAGGTCTAATGCTCTTTCAATACGGATTGATTTTCTATCAAATATATCTTTAGTGGATCTATTATTCAAAACGTTTTCATGTGTGAATTCTCTTGGTACATCAAAAACTATGGTAATTTACTATATCGCACGGACAGTACGGATGGTGTAAGATATATTTTTAATTAAGTTGTGGTAGTTTAGTGTATCTCAGGGACCAATACGAATGTTGTCACAGATATGGTACATCGAAAACTATGGTAATTTACTATATCGCAGGGACAGTACGGATGGTGTAAGATATATTTTTAATTAAGTTGTGGTAGTTTAGTGTATCTCAGGGACCAATACGGATGTTGTCACAGATAGGTCTAATACGGGTTTTTAAGGGTTTCATTAAAAGGCAATTTCCTATCAAACATATCTTTTGCTAATTTATTATTCTTAATTTTTTCATGTATGAGTTTGGGCTTACTTGCTCTCGATCAGCTGGATCATCCAGAACCCTTCTCTAAGGGAAAGGTGGAAGATCCTAGAGGTCGAGGATTCAATTGATGGACGATTGGACCCACCCATCTAGGGCGATCCAGCAATCAAGCATCATCTCCTACGTAGCTGATAGCCTCCGCACATGGAGGTAAAAAGGGCGCCCCTGGGATCAAAGCCTCCTGACGTAACAAGGGCTAAAATCATTGGTTTGCGCACATGAGATAAATTGTGGACTCAGAGCTATGCAGGACTGTCAGAAATTTCAATGGTGATCCGTAAACTTCACTTAAAATTAACGATCTCGATCAAATCAAAGTACTGTAGCTGTCAGAAAGCATCAGTGCCTAAAGGCACGCCCAGGCTGTAGGTGGGTCTGCTGGAAATGCCCGAAAAATGAGCTCAGGGGCGCCCTCGAGCGCGCTCGAGGGCGTTTTTTCACTCCATGTGTGGAGGCTATGAGCGCTCTCACCGTGGCCCATCTACGTGTAATCTTTACGAAATATAGATGCAAAAATTACTTTCGAGCGCGCTCTTCGTTGATCTCTACTATCTCTGCTCCTGCTAGCGGAATTTTTTTTGTTTCCCTCTCGAACATACTAGACATGTTTAATTGTTGATGGAACAAGAGAGTGGCCACCAACACTTAGCTTTCAAAACGAATTTGGAACACTGTTCTTTGTGAAGAGCCGGCTTAAAATCTTGGTAAAACCGAACCCATCATGACCACTTGTTAAAGTTAGGCTCTGTTGTGTCAGCTCGCTAGCCTTCATTGAGTGCCCTGTTTGAACATCGGTGGGAGATCTCGTTGGAAATCTATTTTTCATAGACAATGTTGGTGTCCAAAGCTGAATCAAGTGAATTCCAGCTTCTTAGGCTGTGAGATGTCACCAGGTGGATTTAGTGGGTGCTCCCTGCAAGCAGTAGAGCCGGACTGATACCATGTCATGGATGCTCTACTACATTCCTTCCATATTAATGGTTAGTTAAATATGGCACACCTATCTATTAAAGTTTACCACTGAATGTACAAATTAGATGTTCTGGTTGTCTGAAGCAAAAAGACGCGTCAAGAAACATGAGTCTCCACTCCATTGCATAGGAGTTATCAAGCCACACCACCTGCATCATGACTATGTCGTCATTGTTTAGGGATGTTTAATAAAGAATTACCCTTATTTATGTTAGAATTTTGGGGTGGACTACTATCTATGATTTTTCATCTACCGATGAGAATGAGACAAGTGTACTGTCCAGATTGATTCTATGGGTGTCATCCAAAATTAAACGAGAATGAGACAAGTGTATAGTCCAGATTGATTCTATGACTCTATTCCAAAATTAATAATTAATAATTTCAAAAAAATAGAAAATAATTTAATTAACATGTGATAGGTAGAGTTAGTGATAGTTTTAAAAATTAAAATTAATCTTCAACTATTTTATTATTAAATACAACTACTAGCTTAAATCCATTAATTATTAGATACAACTATTAGCTTAACTCCAATGATTCTAAAACTATTAGCTTAAATTCAACTCTAATCAAAGTTATATTGGATAACTATTAGCTTAACTCCAATGATTCTACAACTATTAGCTTAAATTCAACTCTAATTATTTATGACTTAGTCCAACTGCATTTGGGAGTCTAGCTAATGTGCAGTCATGTAAGAGTCGAAATCCTAATTAAATAGTTCTAACTCTTAATAAATTCCTCTGAACTTGTGTGATAACTGCACTTAGTGGCATGGTATTGTGCAACTAATGTGACACTAGAACTCCACCTACCAATTGGGAGTCGAGTTAATGTGCATAAGGCTTAGTCGAACTCCATTTGGAAGCTAGAATTCATGATAACTCATAGCTCTTTTATTAATTACAATAGATTTATATTAGCTTAACTATTAGATACAACTATTAGCTTAACTCCAATGATTTTACAACTATTAGCTAAACTTCAACTCTAATTACTTACGGCTTAGTCCAAGTGCATTTGGCATCTAGGAGTCTAGCTAATGTGCAATCAAGTAAAAGTCGAACTCCTAATAAAATAGTTTGAACTATGAATAAATTCCTTTGAAGTAATGTGATAACTGCAATTAGAGGCATGGTATTGTGCAACTCATGAGACACTGGAACTCCACCTACCAATTGGGAGTCGAGTTAATGTGCATAAGGATTAGTCCAAATAGATTTATATTAACTTTTAAATTAACAATTAATAGTTTGAACTCCTAATAAACTATTATAAAAAAATAAAATATATCTTATGTGATAACTGCAATTTGTGGTAGTTGGAAAACAATAAACAATAAATAAATTAAAATAGCTCATGAAAGCTGACCTTAATGGCATGGTAATGTGTATTCCATGTGACAGTTGAACTCCATCTAGCGGCTCAAAGTCGAGCTAATTAATCAAACTACATTTTACAACTCAGAGTTGAAGTAACTTATAGTTCGTGTGATAGTATAAGTCCTAATAAAATCCTCTGAATTCATGTGATAACTGCACTTAGTGGAATGGTAATGTGAAACTCATATGACACTCAAACTTCACGTACCAATTGGGAGTCCAGTTAATGTGCATAAGACTTCTAGTCCAACTACATTTGGAAGCTAGAAGTCACGACAACTCGAAACTCTTTTATTAACTACAATAGATTTATATTAACTTTTCAATTAATTATTAATTGTTCGAAATCCTTATAAACAATTATAAAAAATAAAAAAATAGCTCATGTGATAAGTGAGCTTAATAGCATGGTAATCTGTACTCCATGTGACACTTGAACTCCATCTAGTAGAATTCCTAATAAAATCCTTTGAACTCCTAATAAATTCCTCTTAACTCATGTGATAACTGCACTTAGTGAGAGGGTAATGTGCAACTCATGTGACACTCTAGAAGTCCACTTAATGTGCATAAGGTTTAGTCCAACTCCATTTGGAAGCTAGAAGTCACGATAACTTGAAGCTCTTTTATTAATTACAATTGATTTATTTTAACTTTTAAATTAACTATTAAATACAACTATTAGCTTAACTCCAATGATGATACAACTAAGAGGTTAACAACCACACCTTAAGTGGTTGTTATGTTAGATTAACTATTAGATACAAGTAATTGACACATTCTTTAGGAAAAAATTTTATAACTATTAGGCTAAGTCCAATGATGATACAACTTTAACTTAACTTTAACTCCAATCACTAATTTGGATTGAAGTGCAATGGTTGATATATTAACTTTTAAATTAACTATTAGATACAACTATTAGCTTAAATCCAATAATTCTACAACTATTAGCTTAACTTCAACTCTAATCACAATTATATTGGATGACTATTGGATTAACTATTAGGTTAACTCCAATCATGATACAACTATCAAATTAAATCCACTCGTGATATTCTTCTTCATGTATTCCAAACATATTAATCTTATTAACATGGTTGTTGCTAGTTATTAATGTTTTATGACTACCTGGTCACTGTTTAGGGATGTTTAATTATTAATGTTTTATAGTACACTATAACTATATGCATGTAAATGACTATGCCATCATTATTTAGGGATGTTTAATTGTTAATGTTGTATTTATTGTTTAAGGATATTTAATTATTAATGTTTTATGGTACACTCTAACTCTATGCATGTTTGCGCTCTTTTACAAAGGGCTCCAGAAGAGCATCATGTCACTTACAAGAGTAGAACCTGGGTGGGGAGGGTAACATTCATTCCTCCCAACCACCCCATCTACATCCATTTGACATCTTGGCTCTTTTATATAGTAATTCCAATTCGACTATGCAATACATAATTTGGTTTTATGTTGAGGCTGCCATTCTTAATATAGTGAAATCAAATTGGGAAACAAGGAGACACAAAATTGGGTTGATTGGGGTCATCTCCACAAACTCTAGCCAAATCAATTCACTCTAAGCATTCTCTTGTCAATATATGATTTGTTATTTATGTGATAACCTAAATTGCAATATATTACTTTTAAATAACACAAATAATATGTTAAATATTAGTTGACTTGAACTTCAATCCTCCTTGGGTCTTGGGTCTGTGCATGGCTGCAACTTCTCATTAGTATGTTAATATTAGGTTCAATTTCCATCAGTCACTTAAGGATTTGTCTTAGACATTAAATCGGTCACCTTAGTGAACTTCAAACATTGCAAGTGGCTTATTTGTAAGTATTGACAATGATTGTTATAAAGTAATGAGTAAGCTCTTTCATTAATATTTATTCCCTTAGCCCAATCAAAATCATAATGAATTTAATATATTTTATATCATTAATTATTTCAATAAAGAAATAATAATAACAATTATTTATATATTAAAAAGAGCCATGTTGCCTAGTGGCAACGTCCTTAACAATACTTTTTGTGCCATGTAATTGGAAACGTCCCTTTAGGAGTAGTTTTTGTGGGGAGTAAAGCTTTCCAGGTTTTTGTGAGATTACATGGATTTCAAGCTTTTGCAGTAACATTTCATAGTTGAGCGTGGCATAATTCCAATCTTCTTTTTCCAAATAATATGCTGTAATTTATTTCTTGAACATAAAGAAAGAGCACAACAAAAGCTGGAAACAAGAAGCTAAACATATTTCCCAAACTAAATTAGCTACATGAAAATATGGCCAGCAAAATCAATTAAATATCATAAGATAAACACAAGAAAAGAATTTACAAGGATACAAAGTTTATAAAATTTTCCTATGCAAAGTTCTTTTCCTTAAAAGAATTTACAAGGATACAACGTTTATAATATTTTGCTTACATGCAAATTTCTTTTTATTAACGTGTCAATAACATTTCCAAAATCACATAATTTCATTTTTTTGCCAGCTAGATGAACCAATAACATATCATAACTTATCTCTTAAACATAGAGCAAGAGCCACAACAAAACCTGAAATAAGAACAATACCATTGTGACATGGAAACAAATATATTTTCTAAACTATTGGCCTAAGTACAAAACCAATTGAATATCATAAGGTAGCTGAGGCAAAAGAATTTCATAATCTAGCTGCTTGGAACATTACAATATGATAAGTTAGCTATGGCAAGAGCAGCTACGAAAACAATATCATGCTGAATTCGAAGCTGATTTAATTTGATTGTCAAGCTATTTACATTTTACAACATATGATATGATATTATTTTGGTCAATGTGCAAACATGCCATTCAGTTTGTTTACGATTGTTCAAAAGCAACTTCAAGATAACATTAAATACTCTTATCCTATTTACGATTGTTCAAAAGCAACTTCAAGATAACATTAAATACTCTTATCCTATTTTATGAATGCTATCAGCCTATAAGTTTGTTTTTAATGAAAATTGTTTTCTTGTTTACTCTAGCATGTTGCTTTAAGGCATGGTTGGCTATTGGAAAATCCAAAATCAGAATTGCAGGTTAAACATCGTCTTAAGAATGGTTCTACTTCGAATTAATTAAATTGTTAGATTTTGTAGATGTAATCATAGTATCATACAACACACAAAGTGAAGAGAAGATTTGTAATCAGGAAGAGGCGCATTAGCTTAAAATATTCTATTTTATCTTCTATTTTGTGACCTGTCCTTTGATATTTACCCATTGCATTGCATGCTTGTGATATACAAGTTAACACACAAAGTGAAGAGAAGCTTTGTAATCAGGAAGATGCGCATTAGCTTAAAATATTCTATTTTATCTTCTATTTTGTGACCTGTCCTTTGATATTTACCGATTGCATTGCATGCTTGTGATATACAAGTTAATAACTGTAGATATACCAATTCATGAATTTCAAAGTATGAGTTTAATGAATGTACTCTACTAAAGCTTATTTGTGTTGGACTTTCTTGTTTATGGGTAGTGTTATTTGCTAATTCAAATTTTATTAGGGTATATTTTAATTGTGCTTATCATACATACCTAAAATTATTTTTGTATTGTTAGCCTTGATAGATACTACTTCGACTAAGTGGCCATGACTATTGGTTTTATAATCTTTATTTAATGTTAAATAAGTCCAGTAGATCGTTCAACTGAGACGAGCATGGATGTATTGTGGCCTATTTCTTCAAGCATACATCCTACTGATCTCACTTTCCATGCAGTCACCCACTTCAATCTTGATAGTTGTCTTCCTTGATGGTATTACTCCACAACAGTTTCATCAAGGCGCCTGCAAGTATCAAAATGATAACCTCACTATGCTTCTCAAAACATAACAAGAATTGGTTGGAACATTCAAGAGGAGATTGTAGAGTTTAAATTTTAAGTTGTTCTCAAAAGAACATTAAGTGTTACAAATTCTTGCGGACCTTCTGTTGACGAATCAAATTAATGTCCATTTATCATAAACCTAGGAAATGAAATGAAAAAAAGATTAATCTTAAAGAAAGGACAATTTATATCAATATCTTGTAGAAGAGAAATCCCTTGCCTACGCTATTGAGATTGTGTGAGGCTTCTTCAAAACCCCCACCTGCTCTATTTTCTCAGGCGAAGCCATTGTCCATTTGCATTAAGCGAGGGCCATTTTCCATTTGCATTCAGCTGGTTTATCCCTGTCTCTAATATAATTTATTATGTTGAAGTATTTTTTGGTAGAAATGTGGTAGTTTACATGCTTCATGTAAAACAAAAAATTGTTTCTGGCATGGCTTCCTACTACCGACCTGGTATTGAATGTATAGGTTGTGAAATCATGTATTCTATACCAAGTCAATATGTTATTGAGGGAATTTCAAGCTCTATAGGAGAGAAGATGTCCCTAAAAATATGTACACCATAACCCCATGACACCGAAAAAGACCAGTGCATTTCCTTATCATAGAAAATGGATTGCTGCAGTATTCATGTTGAATGTACCTTAACATCCTTGAAGAGATGTTGCAGAGCTTGTACTCTTGTGCAGTTTGGAAAGATGGGTTCCAAAAAATCCAAATTATGAAGAGTTACGAATAGTGTGATAAGATGTCCAGCATGCAATCCAAAGAGAATATCGTATACATCATAGTGTGAATATGGGACCAACACAAAATTCACGTATAAGAACACTAATCCCACAAAAAACACTCTTTATAAGTACCTAGGTTAAATTGCTTCAACAAAAAATTCACATATCAGAACTCTAATCCCACAAAAAAACACTCATTTTAAGCACCCACATTAAATTACTCCCTAAGTCATTATGCTATATTTTATTTGTGTTTATCATAAATACTTAAAATTATATTTTTTCATTGATAGATGCTTCAGGTAAGGTAAGTGGCACTGCTATTGGTTTTATAATCTTTGTTTAATGTTTAATACGTCTAGTAGTTCATTCAAATCAAAGATGTTAAAGAAAAAAATGGAATAGACATAGGCACAATGGCTGAATTGATGGCCTTGTCAATATTATGCAAATGTATCTATAGGATTACATAACAGTGAAACTATGGATCATCAAATACTATGGGCCACTAATTCTACCTGTAAAGTGACTAATTTAATTACTCAACTAACTAACTAATTAATGCAGTATTGATAGTGGTCGGTTGAGATTACAATTTTTAACACAACCCCTTACTCTAAACTAGACAATACATTCAACACTATAATGCAAAATGATGCCTGCTGGTCTATGTCTCAGCTAGGCTTGTATTTCATTTAAAAACTTTAGTTTTAATTTCGTCCTTGAAGTGTACTTGGACTTCTTGTTCTCTGTTTTCTCGATCTTGATGCTAAGTAGTTGTTCTTCAATGTATTCTGTAGCTTCGAGAACATAGTGTAAGTCTTCTTCTTCTATTCGAACATGATTTTTCTGGTTGGACCATCTTTACTTGCACAATGAAAATTTTTTGTCCAAAAAAATATGATTAGATTTCAAATTTTCTTGGAGAGCATTCACATCTTGGTGTCGCTCATCAATTGTAATATGCCCTTGTATTCCCTAAATTTTCGTGAATGCATATTGTACTTGTTTTCTCATGAGGAGCTCAAGGCCAAGACCCCACCAATAAAACCTTGTAATAAATACAATCTAAGTTCATAAGCTGAAGACTTAGGTGAATTAACTACAGCTTAACGACGGTCAACTTAACACATGAGGGAAAAAGAGAATGGTTAGTAAACCTTAAGTTCGATGTTGAAGTCTTAGTATCATCTTAAAATGACATCCTATTGGATTTCCCACTTCCCACGGTGTTTAACCCAATTAAATACCACAGCCAAGTCATTAAATTCTAATATAATTGAGCCTCGATATAAGACAGTATTAACCTCGACAAGAGGGCCACGGAGTTATCTAGAAATAAACCCAAGAAAATATTACTGATGTGTATGCACACATAATATTGTTGATTGGCCTTGAAGTATCCATGAGAATCTAAAATTAAGTAAGCCATTACATGCAAAGGGTCGATCGTTCATCTTGGTCGATGTTCATATCTCGTGACTCTGCAAAGTCATGCTTCAACCCTTAGGCATTATGGTCATATGAGTTTTATGGACTCATAGAACTTTAAGTAAGTGGGCTAGCATATATCATGCTTCCTAGTCCCATAGGCCCAAGCTTAGGAGAGAAACATAGGGACTAAATGGCTAAGCTCCTAGATAAGCATGGATATTTGTTATACCTTATTTTATATATATATATTGATATACATACATATAATATGAAAACAAAAAGATTAATGGCCAACATAGCCCATTGAGTTAATCATCATGTAAATGATGACATGGGAGTTGCATGAGTAATATGCTAAAAGGACTCGGTAGGCAAAAAGGGAAAAAAATATAATAATATCTCACTCAAAAGGCTTATTGATAGATGGGAAAAATTATTGGCCCATGAAAATATCTTTCTTGTTATTGTTGGGTATTTTAGTATCTTAATAGCCACATAATAGAATGCAAGCAAGATAAGGGGAATTTGGATGGAAACCGACAGATTAAGAAAGATCCGTTTTGAGGAGTTACTAGGGCTTCATTTTTCCTCTTAGGTGTTTTTCCAAAACATATCCCTCTAATGCAGGTGGGCACCTCTTTAGAAATAGAAACATAATAAATGAGTTGAGAAGGAAATCCCAACTTTAGTGGGGAATCCTAGCTACAAGGGCAGTCCACAGCATGCTATAAGTAGAATGCATACTCCTCTTTAAGGGGGAGAAAAGCGTGCTCCACGACCGGAAGGAGAAACATCGAGTACGAAAGTTAGGGTTTGCAGTAGGCATGGTAATAAGTTTGGTCTAGGAAGGGTTCGAGGGGAGCAAACAAAAGGTTCATTTGGAGGGAGTGTGGATCACTCAAGGGCATTCATTTTCAAAAGTAAACCGTTGATCCTAGGTCTACCGTTACAAGCTTGAGGTATGACATGAAATCCTGTAATTCCTGCGTGCTTGAGCTATATGTTGTTTTCTGAAGTGGCATTTTAGGTTCTAAATGCGTGGTGATTTTTCAAAAGGTTTACTTGCAAGATATGTCTTCTAATTTGGGGATCGATAGGGCACCAACTCTGTTTTCCCGGTTTTCTTGTGGATGGGCTGGACCTGGATCCATGCCGTAATTTTCATCCTTATTTTGCCTCGTCCTACAGTGGATTGGTTGGATCTTAACCCAGTGACTATTTTTCCTAACTTCTTTGTCGGGTCTCGTGGTTGACTGATTGGATTCCGAACCCCAGTGCTTTCCCTTGGATCTATTTTGATCAGGAATTTCCCCCTTGTTCTATTTTACCTGGCCTATGTGTTGACTCCTTCCCTTGTCGACGATGACTTGACTATGGATTTAGAACCTTGGTGTGGGTTTGCATCAAGACGCCTGTGATTTAGGGATACTTAGTGGGTTATCCATGCACACATCTGCTTGAAGTTAGCCTTGCAATATTCATCTGCGTGTTGGGTTCAAGATGTTTTTAAGTTCTATTTTCCAATTCGATCTTCACGATACCCCTATGTATGGGTTTAGAAAAACTGCCTTAGCTTTCCATAAGGATCTACTTTTTACCCATCCCATGTGTGAGTTCATAATCTCCTTCACGTCTCATTCTCCGAGGTAGATCAACATGATACCCTTGCGTAAGTCATGTATTCTGGAAATTATTACGATTGATAGATTTTAGATATGGATTTATCACATAGGTAAATGATACCTTTATGTATGAATGGAAGGCCGATAGTAGTAGGGTAGAAATACAAAAACTCACGATCTCCTCGTCGATGGCATAGACACTTTTGCGACTTACAGACTTCGGTGATTTTGGTATGGTAACTCGTGAAAAATCACATTTAGCTGAACTAGTGGGATGTGAATGGAGGGGGTCCACATTCCTGTGTAGGCAGCTACACATATTGTTTCCATAAATGTGTTCTTACGGTAATCTAGGTCTGCATGGAAAAACTGATATCTCTTTTAGGATTTTGGGTTATTTTAGGGCTTCTGGTTGTTGCCTTTAAGTGTGATCTACTTTCCTAATGTCTATTTTAATCTGTCGTTGCTATTATTATACTTATGAACTAAGTATGTCACATTTTATCATGACAAGAACAGTAAGATAGTATAAATAATAATAAAGGTATAAAGGGTAATGTGATGAAGGAAAGGTAAGAACGGAAAGAGGGTCATATGCTATCATTTATTGTTAATTATATAATGGTGGATATTTACTATGCACATAAATTTGTTTCTTAATGTGAAAGTTCGCATGGAATGGTTTTCATTACATTCTCTACCCTTGTTTTTTTAACATTGGGTCTCATTTTCAACATAATTGGGACTTTTGTATTGTTGTATACAAGTTATTGTTACATTAGAAAAACTTTAGAATGGAGGCCTAGCCAACTTAGAGTATATCCAAAGATGCTTTTATTTTATGTGGGTCTCAGGTTAATAATGTAAAAGTTCCCTATGGTTATACGAGGAACTGATGACACATCATTTATGGTGTAGGTTGTACACCTTGATAGGTGGATTTTATGAATAAAGAAGTTGGACTAACTTGTGTACCCTTGATGTGTATTATGTTATGTGTTTCACCTTGTTATCTTGATGATCTGTGATAATGTAATTAATTAAGGGTCTTCCTATGAATGTTTAAAATAAAAGGGAAGCTCAATTATACATGGTTAAGAGGCAAACGCAAAATAACGTAGAATAAAAACTAAAGCTATTAAATTAAGGCCCTTGCCTAATGTATTAAGTAAGTAAGGTCAATAATGTGAAGGAATGGAATGGGTGATTATAATATGTGTTGACTTATGTGGTTTATGACCAACACACTTCCAATGTTGTTTTTCTACAATGCGTGTAATTGTTAATATTATCGAATTGGTCTTGACATTCTTCCTTGTAATTCCATGTAATTTTGACACACACATATTTGACTTGATTATCACTGAAAGAATTTACTCCATTTTTCTCACAGTTTACTTGAGGGAATACGGGTGAGTCACATATGGTATCAGAGCCCAAGTTGAAACACTCAGGTCTATTTGGACTTAAAATAATCATACGTATTTTGTTTTAGAAAACTGACAATCTAGTTTTTTTTGAGATAACAGGAATCAACGAGTTCACATTGATCCGCAACACACGTACCTGAAGATGTACCAACTATGGGTATTTATATATTAGTTGAACTTGTAATCATGCAGGGGAGATTGGAACATCTTTTCAAAATTACAACGAAGATGGCCCCTTACCTTCGCCACTTAAATATCAGACCCAACGAAATATTTACGAAATATTTATAGGTAATGAAACTGTCGCATAGCCTTCAATGAATATGTAGGAGCTCTGAAAATGTTCATGTGCATTACAACCTAAAATTGTATTTAAGTGGGCATGAATGGCAGTTGTGGGATTTATTTATTTATTTATTGCTTTCTCTCACTATTCAATTAATGAATGATTATCCATTTTTTGGGTTATAGTTACATAAACATTATTATAGGCCATCCAACTAAGGAAAATTAGAACTTCATGATTAAAAAAATGGCCCACTGTTATAGCTGATTTTACCACTCCAAGTGAATCACACTTGTATAGCCTTCCCCTGTCCCTCTGCAGACTCCTTAGACCCCTTGGACCATTTTTTGTCCTTTAATGTTTCCTTGACCATCCCTAAAAACATGTGAAAATTGCTATACGTGACTTTTAAACCTTTAATCATGTGTATACGCGGGATTGACCCCTAAAACTGCATACATCGTGATGTGTGCATAATCCAAATACTTTTGGAGTTTTCCTTGACATGGATCAGACTCACTTGACTCCTGGCCTTCCCTATGCCTTGAGATCACTCGGATTCGACCTTTCATTACCCATTTGAAAATCTATATAAGGAACTCTATGGTACATTGAAGGAATATGAGAGAATTGAGAGGAAAGAAAATATAGTCCATTGTTGCCGGAACTTGTGCTTGAGTCTGCATCCCTTTGTCCCTTGGAGCACTTTTGTGTTCTTCCCAAGCTTGCCTTGTGCTTGTGAGCTTGCTATCGAGAGATGGAGGATTGAGGTTGTGGAGGCCCAAGTGGGGGATTCAATTTCTCCGATT
>LPNX010471999.1:130070-153377 GCA_001517045.1 Pseudotsuga menziesii | reverse complement strand
GAGGTTGTATCCATTGTAATCTCTGATTTTATATTAATAGAAATATCTTTTCCTGTCCAATAATATATGTTTGAATGAATATTTTATCCATGGATGTTTTCAAATTCTTATACATTGTTGATTATATATGCTAGAATAGATCTAACACCAATATATATAGTATGCTTGTATTGTTTACTTGTTGTTGAGGAAGTAATCTATCAATTCAAATTGAAGTTGGAAAGCTCAACGGGGGATCTACTTCAACCGTCTGAAATAAGGTACGAGGTCTGATCCTTTAGTGTTAGATATTTAATTTCTATTGCATATTGGAAAGTATTGATTTCTGGAGTCAAGCTATCTATTGTGGTACCCCAATCCATAGGAATTTCTCTCCGTAATAGAATTGGCGACTCCGCTGGGGATGTTCCTTGTTTTTATTTGGGGTTTGCGGGCACAATGGGCTTGATATTCTTGACTTTCTCTTTGTTTCTCCTTGTTTCTGTGTTGCATTTTATAGTATGTTCATCCATTGACACTCCCCTTGATTGGTTTGACACTTGGCCTTCTTTTTACCACTGTCTTCTCTATATACGCAGGTTTTTTTGCCAAAAGTCACGTACATACACGGATTTTTGGCCAAAAGTCCCATATACACGTAGGTTTTTGGCCAAAATCCACGTATACGCATAGGTTTTTGGCCAAAAGTCACGTATGCAACTGTTCTTTAAACAGTCGCGTACATCCTCCCTTTTGGTGAGTTTGATGTTGTGGGAAGTTGTTGGGTGGGTTGTGAGTGTGGTTGGGTGTTCCTTGGGTCTGATGTTGTCTATTGGATGCTTCTTTTGTAACCAAAGACCACTTTTTCATTGATTTTTCTTTGAAAGTAGTTTTAGTCATTTATCCTTTTGTTTTTCCATTATTGCATTACTGTTTTTTGTCTCGGTGTCTCGCTGGGATTGTGTTTTATACTTGCTGTGGAGATTGAGAGTTTTAGATGACTTTTATTGCATTTTTCATTGTTTTATATTGAAAAATACAAAGTAGTTGCACTCTTAGTTGCATCTTAGATATGGATTTGAGGAGGTACATGCATTGAATTGCTTGGATGAGAGTTGTGTTTAGGATTTCATATAGGAAGGATTGCATTGGAATTCGGAAAGGAATATATATTTATGCATCTCATGTAGTGGCATACCCTATTTTCATTTGACAAAGATTGCACTTAACATTGTTTGTTATGGTGTGCATATTTACTTCACTACTGAGTCATAACTTCATTAGTTGCATGATCATTTCCCTTTGAGCAATTACAGCCAATTAAAATCAACGCTTAATTAAAATGGATTGCACTATTTTCTTTTATAGGGTAGACCAACAAGATTAGGTTTTAGGGTCTTGGAATAGTTCATTGTGAGTAAATTCTCCAAGACCACTAAACAACAACATGTATGTGTCTGTCTAGGTGAGAGTGTGAAATTCCTTGGTATAATTAGGATCCTCCTCTCAAAAGGGAGTTAAGCATGAGGCAGTGTGAGCGATTATTGATTGGGATGACCCCTAGTCATAATTGAGTAGCACCGGAGATATTTCCAGGATTGTATTCATATCTGGGGGCTCTTTTGAGAGTTTCGATCTTTGCTACCATTCCCATATGGTCAATGCCACTTGCGACTATCCGCCTGAGCATTGCTTATATTCAGGTGACCCTAGTTGCCTTACCTAGGTTATCGAGGGGGTATTTGCAGAGGTTATTCTTTGAGTGTCCTGGCTAGGTAGAGGTCGGAAAGCACAGTTGCTTTATGCGTTGAAGCTGAGGGCCACTATAATTTGTTACATACCTCCACTTGTAGTGTATGGGATTTTCAAGCCTCTTCTAGGTGAGACATACCTGTTGCATTCAGGAGCTCACATATCCTCCCATTGGTTTGCTTGTATTTTGGCTATAGATTTTCTTAGGAGTGCGCTCTTTGTGCGCTAGTTGGCCTTTGGGATCATGGTTACTTGAGAATATTTATGCTCTCTTGAGTTTGGATCCTTTTATTTTCGGCATGCCTGGTATTCTATCACCTGTTCTTGGTCCTAGTACAGACCCTAGTGTCAGACTTGGGGGAATCACAGTCCCTTACCATGCTCATAGATTTGGGAATGGTAATCTTCCATCCTCTACTCCATTTGTGGAGGATTTTTTCCCTTCGCTCGGTCTTTACACTAGTGGTCACCCTCACGAGGGTGGTAGTGGATGCGTGAACACTGGGTCTACACCTTACTTTCCTTTTTATGTCCCATCGTTCACCGCATTGTTTCCTTTGGGTGCATTTGTCATGATCATTCCTCCCTATATCCTATAGTTTGGATTCTTTATTGAGTATTTTGGGTTGTTTTGGACAAATATGGTTGTCATGTAGGGTCCATTTTTTGTACACTCTCTCCTAGGGTTCGACCCGTTCATGCCTATCATAGGTATTATGTCTGAACTAGCATATAGTTTAGGATATCACATCCGCTTACACTTATGCATTGCCTTATGACCATTCCATCTTAACCTTAGGTACGAACCCATTCCATGGTATCACGGAACCTTCATGTTGCTGTTAAAAGTGGTACTATGTGAATGGTAGATCTTTCCTAGACATGGGTGTCCTAGTTAGCTCCCTTTTGCATTTGGTACCCATGCTGCGAGTTGTCTCTTAGGTCCGGTAGTCCCTTTTAGTCCCGCCATGTCCTTGAGCAAGAGCTTCATACTCCTCTTGAACTTTATGCTGGCCATTTCCTTGGGACTCCCTTATGTCAAGTTGTAATTGCATTATCATGAGTTTTTCCTGCCTTATTGAGCCTTACACCGGCTTCCTTGACATTGCGTTTTAGACATATAGCCCGAGCTTGTCTCATGTCTAGGCATGCAGAGCCATTTTATATATCCTTTGCAGCTTGATTCCCTTTTTACCGGGAGGGGATTTTCCCCCGAGTGTCGATATCCTACACATGTGTCCTTGCATTGAGCATAGGTATGTTCCACTGCTTGGAACTAGTTTTTTTGCACCTATGACACTCGTCTCCTCCTATTCTGTAACTATAAAGCAATTTTATTCTTTTTCAAGCTTTTTTAATATTTGAAAAAGTCCAAAAAAAATTCAAAAAACCAAAAAGCTGGATAAAAAAAGATGTTATCTTTGGCAGCTGTCAAGTCGTGTCACCTTCGAATAGAGCACTGTATATCATATCCATTGGTTGGGTTTATAGTTTGACTTTAGGATCCGTACTCAATTATGTGAGTTTATCTCCACCGACTGGTTAAGATTTCAGTCCCCATGGAGCCTCTGTTGATGCCTCATGTGTCGCAGAGATGTCCCAGTTTGTATATCGAGTCTATGTCACCTTTATTCAGTCACCATTTTCTGTTATGATATTTTTCGAAGGAAGTTGAAACCTGATTTGGCCATTCCTCAATTATATTGACTTTGCATATCGGCCATTCCTGGTACAGTTACTGGTTCGTGCACCTTATGATCAAGTCCTTCCACATTATACAGCTTTGCTGAGTACCTCGTGTTGGATTATGGGGGATGCCTTAATGCCCTCCTTCCAGCAGATTTCATACCATCGACTTCAGATCATTTATTCTGGGATTGGAATCTAGAGTCATTTTGAGTTCCTTGAGACTTGCAGTCATCAGTGGTGGGTTCTCTCGCCATAGACAGTCTTTGAGAATACATCAATGTCCCCTGATCGATGGATCCTCTCAAGTGTTCGACCTCAACACATTTATTCATACTTGTTAGTTTGCACTCTAGTACCTTGATTCCCATTTTCATTATCGATGGGTGATCTCACGTCTGTTAACGGTATACATTAATGACCGGTAATCAAACGATGGATTACAATGTTTGACCTCGACAGCTCTATTCACATAGTAGGAAATGTACTCGTAGCGGTTTGTGAAGAAGACCTTCCAGATTGGTGGCATCTCTTATATGCTACCTCCTTGATCGTGCCAGTGTTCATGAGATTTTAGCTCTCGTGACTTGATTCCAGTATATGTCAGACATTTCGAGCTGTTATGGAGATATTGATCCATTGTATATCTTCATCCATTATGGATATCATGATCCTTTGTATATCTTCATCATGGATATTCTGATCTATGTATATTGTATGTGGCGATGACCACTTATGTGATATCTTGTATCATGCATATTCATGGCCATTGTACTCTTATGTATCTGGGACTGCTATATGTATTTGCAGTTATGTGCAGAGTTGTATCATTGTACTATGCTGATTGGGTGGCTGGTCTTCCATTTGAGATTCTTCATCACTCCACTTCTGGGATGGACTTATAATGTATTTCAGCCATCGTATGACCGCTCTAACCTCACACAGTAGGGGGCATATGTTATAGCTGATTTTACCACTCCAGATGAATCACACTTGTATGGCCTTCCCCTGTCCCTCTGCAGACTCCTTAGACCCCTTGGACCATTTTTTGTCCTTTGATGTTTCCTTGACCATCCCTAAAAACATGTGAAAATTGCTATACATTACTTTTAAACCCTTAATCATGTGTATATGCGGGTTTGACCCCTAAAACTGTGTACATCAAGATGTGTGCATAATCCAAATACTTTTGGAGTTTTCCTTGACATGGATCAGACTCACTTGACTCCTGGCCTTCCCTATGCCTTGAGATCGCTCGAATTAGACCTTTCATTACCCCTTTGAAAATCTATATAAGGAACTCTATAGTACATTGAAGGCATATGAGAGAATTGAGAGCAAAGGAACTATAGTCCATTGTTTCCAGAACTTCTGCTTGAGTCTGCATCCCTTTGTCCCTTGGAGCACTTTTGTGTTCTTCCCAAGCTTTCCTTGTGCTTGTGAGATTGCTATCGAGAGATGGAGGATTGAGGTGGTGGAGGCCCAAGTCGGGGATTCAGTTTCTTCGATTCACAGACGTGCCGACAGAGGTTGTATCCATCGTAATCTCTGATTTTATATTAATAGAAATATCTTTTCTTGTCCAATAATGTATGTTTGAATGAATATTTTATCCATGGATGTTTTCAAATGCGTATACATTGTTGATTATATATGCTAGAATAGATCTAACACCAATATATATCGTATGCTTTTAGTTTTTACTTGTTGTTGAGGAAGTAATCTATCAATTCAAGCTGAAGTTGGAAAGCTCAACGGGGGATCTTCTTCAACTGTCCAGAATAAGGTATGAGGTCTGATCCTTTAGTGTTAGATATTTAATTTCTATTGCATATTGGAAAGTATTGATTTCTGGAGACAAGTCATTTGTTGTGGTACCCCAAGCCATAGGAATTTCTCTCTGTAACACCCACACATGAGGGATGATTGATTTTTCAGTAGGCCAATCATCTTTGTATAGACTCTAGCGATTGCTGGCTTGAAAAATGTATCCAACTGTATTTAGGAAGGGGTTACATTTTTCCTCTTGTACTACTTTCTGTCATTCCTATTCGGGAAAATTTTTGTTCCACTTGTAGATTGATATATGGTTCCATTTTTTGTTTTGCATTAGTTTATTATTTGGAGGAATTTTAACAAATGGTCGTACAGAGTCCTAATGGTTTCCAGTTTCAAAGCATCTTAAGAATTGTGCTTATATTTTTCTGGTAGACTCTAATTCACAGGAAGCAACTTAAGAAGTCAAACATTCGGTTCACTATAAGACCGATTTCATCAAAATATCAAAGCCCATCTACATGTGTCCATGATGCCTCAACCTTTGTATAATTGGCGTGAAAGGTATTAAATTTGAATTCCTCCCCCCCGCCCCCCCGATCTAGAGGTGATATGTGTCCTATCCTAATACACAAGTGATCTTTCTTGGCCATGCAGTATTGGTATGTTTCCATGTAAGAAAGTTGCACTTTTTCTAGGTGGAAGGTTATGGATTTAACTTAACTCAGTTTTATTACAAGTGTAACCTCAACGAGATAGGAAAAATATTAGTGAAGAATTGTGGATATGTTACTATATATATTTTTGTAGAGTTGTTCGTGAATAAGCAAGTAATTAAATATCTTCTGTAGTATGAGCATCAATTCCTTCCAAAACAGAGTAACGTGTGTTTTGGGTTCCAACTGTTTTTCAAAATGATTTTTGTTGCAGCAATTATGGATGATATTTTGTTAATATTCTGGAGTTTTGTGTTCATAAACCAAATTGTTGCAGATATGTAGTTCATATTTTATACCTGCACTTGCATTTTCATCCTGTTTTGTGCAACATGTACGTTTGGCAAAGCAAATTGTTTCTATTGAGTGCTTTGTTTTTGGTGATGGGTGGCTTCTTGTGACTCTAGGAAATTCCATTGATTGTTTTTGAAGGTCTTCCATAAACCTTATGGTGTTAAGATATTTCTCACCTCTTCATATTCTTCTGGTAGTGCTTCTAGTAATGCGATCTTCAAGAATAGATCTTCTTGTCTAGATCAGGCCGTCATATATTCAGGTTCCTCCTTTTTTTTTATAATAGAGCACCATTCCCGGTGCAATGGAAATGGGAGGTGGAGGGTCACGGTGCAAAAAATTGATTAAGGACTGTGCAGTTCACTGCTTTTTCCAAATTTCAGCAATGTGGTGGTACCACATTTTTTCTATTCTCGATAGGCAGTGGCAATGCTCTTCCACTATGTGAAAGAGGTTTGTGTCCTCTTTTAGTAATGCTCCTTGCTGTCTTGTAGAAAACAAAAAAAAATGGATCATGGGAGATTGGATCACGGGGAAGTGTCCTCTTTTGGTAACGCTCCTCGCTGTCCTATAGAAAACAAAAAAAAGGATCAAGGTAGATTGGATCACGAGAGGTTGGATCATGGGAGGTCCAGGTTTGAAAAAAAAACTCATTGACGGGAACTCATATTTGAGAGGACGTAGAATTTTTTTGAATGTATGTAGCCTTTCTAGGTATGCTATGCAGTCAAAAATTCTGTTGATGCAAACATTTCCACATATTGAATGTTGGGGAAAACGTTCACTTTGGAACCCTAGAATGCACGCGTGGGAGGAAGTGGAGCTTGAGAGGTAGAAAAGCAATCGAAGAAATTATCTCCACATTTTTTAGGGTTGCAGAAAACTCAACTCAAAAATAGATCTGGAAAAAAAATAAAAAATAACATGGTGTGCCCTCATTCGGGAGGAATGCATCTTCCAAATGGATTCGGAGTGTGAGTACTTTCCACTCTCTAAAAAATCTTACCCTTGGATCAGGTTGTAAGCTCTGATACTATGTAAAATAAAAAAATGATAGAAGACAGAAGCACTAAGGGTGTATTGATCGCCCTCTCAATATTATGCAAATGTATTTATGGGATTACATAACAACAAAACCATGGGTAAATACCATGGGCCATCAAATACTATGGGCCACTAATACTAATTAATGTGACGAACTCAATTACTCAAATAAATAACTAATTAATGCACTATTGATAGTGGTCCATTGAGATTACAATTCTTAACAAGAGAGGCATAACTATGGTCCATTGACTAATATAATGTCATCTGGTATGCCAAATTTGCAAATAATATGCTCAAGGATAAGTTGAAAAATAATTGAACTTGTGACTCTCTTCAACGGGGCTACCTCGACCAATTTGGTAAAATGATCTATGGCTATGATAATGAACTTATGTCACTTTGAGAGTGTCACACATCTCCATATTACACAATACAATTTTATGAGAATGGGATATCAAAGTGTAGCATTAAACGAGTTTGTTAAATAATGATACATGTTAAATAGCAGAATAGATGTTTCAAAATGAACAAAAGATTGTTAATCCACGAGGATTGTTTATGTAATGTCCCCAAAAATCGAAAAAAAAAATTACAGGCTAGTAAAAACTACCTAGACGAAACATTCATTAGAGGAATTTTGGTGTCTAAAATGGGCCTCCTAAGGAAAATAATAAA
Source organism: Pseudotsuga menziesii (assembly GCA_001517045.1). NCBI lineage: Eukaryota > Viridiplantae > Streptophyta > Pinopsida > Pinales > Pinaceae > Pseudotsuga > Pseudotsuga menziesii. The sequence goes on along the minus strand of LPNX010471999.1, from coordinate 145,452 downwards.
ATAATAGTTAAAATAATAAAATAATAGTTATTAATTTTGGAGGAAGAATGAAAAAAACTACTTTTTTGTTCGTATTTTCAACATGTCTCCCTGTGTTTTTACTCAAATTCCAAGTGGGAGAGCTCGTTGGATGCGGAATTTAATTCCACATCCAACGAGTACCCACAATGCATACTTTTGATAGACCCCGCTACCCTAAAACCAAGAAATACATGAAAAAACATGATGATGACATCATCATCACGTTTTTTCAGGTATTTCTTGTTTTTAGGGTAGCGGGGTCTGTCAAAATTATGTTGTGTGGGTACTCGTTGGATGCGGAATCAAATTCCACATCCAACGAGCTCTCCCGATCAAAATTTGAGTAAAAACACAATGAGATATGTCGAAAATATGAACAAAAAAATAGTTTTTTTTAATGACAAATATGTCAATTCAACCATTATGGTTGACTTATTTTATTGAAATTCTATTGGTTCTTGAATTCCAACTCACAAAAACGTATTTTGGCACATTTTCTTATAAGGCCCATTTTAGACCCCAAATTTCCTCTAATGATTCACTTGCGAAACTCTATCATACACTCCATGTACCTCTGTTTAGTCATAAGTTGTTCTTACATTCTGTCTTTTACTTTCGGTCATTGCTTTTAATGTATTTTACTTATGATGTTGTATTGTTGTTTACTACTTAGTATTATGTTTATACTTTGGTCGCTTATGTGTCATCACTGGATTTATATGCTTCGTTCTTTCTACATAGTCGAACTTGTTAATTATCACCTCCTAACTTAACTTTTTTTGTGGGGACAAAGTGGGCGGAGTGGCGGGACTCGTTCTCCCATGACGGTCTGAGAGGTAAAGTATTACTTGACACGCATGCTTACTTAGTTCAATCGAATTAAGGCACCTTAATTATTTACTTGCAGGTTTACCTCATGTAAAAAGGCTTAGTAGAGACTTTGATCATTTCGAACTTACATTTTGCTTACTATTTATTGTTATGCTTCCTTGTTACTTTGGATTTATATCAAGGTAAGTCCTATTCTATTAATTAACTAATATAGATAATTAAATATGTGATCCCTGGGAATCTATACATTTATAATTCATGTCCATTTCATTTTACTATTATTAACATATCTTTTTATCTTTATTTTGCAGGTTAAAATATTTGCTAGTAATTAAACTTGAAGTTTATTTAAGGTAATACTACCATGGCATATTGCATATGCCATGGTTACTAAGCATTTGAGCTTAGGGACAAAAGCATTGTTCCAAGTATTCAAGCCTAAAGTATACGCGCAACCTACCACATACTAGGACTTTGGGTTAACGCATCCTATGTATGAATGAGACCTCGTATTATAATCTAAGTCCTATGTAAATGTTTTGTGGTGACAAACATTGTATGGGTCATGCATCACATATACCTTATATTATATGATACATTGCAAGGGTTTTGGGGCGGCGCAATTTATCATATGGTTGAACCATATATTAGAGGGGTGTATGATTTGTATTGCAGGTCACGATAATACAACGACACTAAAACTATGGAGAGTGGGTTTTTTTGGCTTGATAATTGAACTAGCTGGAGTCATTAATGCCATTAATGCAGTTGGGGTTTCATGAGAGCCCCAAGCTTAGGTATTTGGCACATGATGGCTTTACTAAAATGCTTGCCATTTGGGGTTTGTGTAATTTTGCTCTACACACGGAGAAAACATGGAGGTGACCTTCAGGCCGTAAGGTAAGCTTCGTTCTGGGTTATTTTGTTTGCATAATGTTTTGGTGTAAGGTTTGTAACATTTCCATACTTCTCAACCATTCATATTTGATTTTGGTTGCACGTGACACGGTAGCGAAAGAGGGGTGGCTCCATAATTCGTTGTCGGCTCAAGAGTGTTTGCAATGTGTCCATGGTGATCTTGTCATCAAGTTTAATTCTTTCTACCTCTTGGCCCTTTTGGGCATACTTTGTTTGGATTTGTTACTTTGATGGGGTTTTATGCTGTGGTTTTCAGTTTTGTCTTCGGGCTTAATATTACAGGGGCTTTATTATGTGTATAAATTTTGGGTTGGTAATTATAAATGGTTTTGGTCCTTGGCACCATGGGTTGCACCATTGCTTTCAATGGTGCCATATCCCATTGGCATGCCTGTGTGGACTTCGTTTTGGTCTTGAAAGCGATTGTGTGGAGATACTGTGATTTACCATACTGTGTATGATGTATATACTCTGCGTTTATAATAATTGACCCATGTTATTTTTCTTACTGTGTTGTGTAATGTGAATTCTATGTTAATGGTTTATTGAGAGAGCCTTAGAAATAAGCATATGCCTTTGTGCAAGTTTATGTGTTGAGTAATTTTAATCGGTTGTAATTGGTGAACATCATGGGTTGAAAGACCAAGCCGTGGATGGCTTGAGCCCTTCCCCTCATGGCTGTGATAGCTCTGTGGTATCGTTACTGTAGATAATTTAATGAATAGCTTTAATTATGATTTGTTAGCAAGGTAGTTGGTTATATAAATCATACTGTGTAATTTGATTTTTGGCATTACTGTCAATTGGTAAATTGGGTGAATGTTGTGCATAGAATCTATTGGTTATTTAATATTATGAATTCATGGGTTTGGTAGAAGCCAAGGGTTATATTCCCATGATGGCATTCATTGTTGTGTTTAGACTGCAAATGGACTTTGTGTATTTAAGTGTTTGCCGAGGCCATACTGTAAAAAAAACGTAGTTTGTCTTAACAGCATGGTAGTGGTTTATAAATTGTTGCCCACATACAGGTTATGTATAACATGGCCATAGCGTGTACGCAAACGAAACCCCATAGGGTTGAATCTATTTGGGTATTAATGTGATGAGTTGTATTTTAATAAATAAAAGAGGCTCGGCTTGTATGCCCACAGTATTCGATTCCTGTTCCTAATTGTAATACATGGGTTTATAAGATGATTTCGATGTTATTTAATATGTTGTGATTACTATGTAAGATGCATTATTTTAATTCGTTTATGGTAATGTTTTGATGAGTTATGCAATTTCGTTTAATGGTTATGTATAAATGGAAAAGATAGAACTATGGATTCTTTTATATGACTTTAATGATCAAAGATTCGTAAAAGACCGCATGGATGGTCACGTTGCTTCCTTCATTCATTTAGTTCTGATACTGATAATTTAAGTGCACATTGTTAATATTAGTTTATTCTTATTATAGCAGACCTTGAAAGGTCTTATATGAGTTATTTATCTTTGGATTTAAATGTATATATAGATTTCAAAGATGTTTATGCATGAGGAATTTATCTGTTTATATAATTTATCTATAAAGTAGTTATGTTTGTAAGTAATACCCTAAGGTATCTAATTAGTATATTTATCTCTTTAAATATTGCTCCTATGATTAAATCTAACTTGATATGAACATGTCTCTACTGACAAATGAAATATGTCAGTAGGGTTATAAAGAATAAGTGAGCAATAATAATAGGTCTGAATTAACCTAGTTTATACATAACTGAGTTTTTATAAATAATGCTACTACATAGTTTTAACTAGGGTGTAGAAACCTTGAATAACATCAGCCAATGAATTGAACTTTGAAAAAATAAACCCATACTCAAACATTGCCTAACCCTGGTATAATATTTTATAAGACATGTAAATCCTAAAAAGTATAGACAAAGCAATCATTTATAGGTCTATAATACCATATGAATCTCTACCTAAAACAACCAACATTTATGATAGAGATGAACTTAACATACTATGAACTGATACCTATAATTTCTATGAAGCTCCTTTAATGGCTGAACCTGCACACTTTTAAATAACCACTATTATCAAATTAAGACAGATCTGACCTCTTATTTTGAAGGCCAAATGACTTTAGAACTACCACGTTCCTCCCAACCATGACCCGAAATTGTTCCTAGTTTTAATTCGGATCCCCTCGAGCTGGACTCGAACATGCAAGTAACTTAAAGCTCCTAAGGTAAGGATCCCCTCAAGCTGGACTCGAAATATGAATCCTCTAATTATAGATCAGAACCCCAAGCCTTTCCTTGGCTTAAGTATTTATAGACAGACTTTTCATTCAAAGGGACAGTTAAATCAAGAAACCTTGGTTTCTTGATTTAACCCTTTTCAATTACTTTGGGTAATTATTAATATTTTAACTTAGGAACTTTCTACTAGTTCCTAGTTGGACTTTCATAGACATTATACTATTTATTTAATATTTAATAAATAATAATTGATGGAGATTCTCTTCTTTCTTTCATTTATTTATATTATTCATATATTTAATTCTTTATACATAACATGTATAAAGTACATAATAATATAACACTTTATTAACATTTGGCTTCAGGAATCATATAGCATGATCCCTAGAGTTAATGACACTTCTTCATTGAGGTCAAGTAGGTAGATGGTTTAGGTCTACTAGGCTAGGCAACTCTAAACATCCTTGCATGTTGGATTTCCCTCATATAATGTGGTAGCTCTTCAGTACTTTGATGAGAATAGAGAAATTCAAAATTTCATTTAATCACTTATAAATAAGTATGATGAGATCAATAATTTTCTCGAGTAATTTTCAATCGGAAGTTATTAAATTATTTTCAATAACACTTAGCACTTACCAAATCCTATACTCAATGCCTATAACAGGGAGTTACAAACATAGTGCAATTCCAGATCTTTTGCTCAACACTAAATGCTCAGATGTACTTGTATGATATGGCATAGGGATACAATGGCCAAGGATTTGATGCACCAGAGCTTATTCTCAACATCAACATGGAAGGCTACAGGGCTTATTCCCAACCCATCCAATTATCTTTTCATGTGTTCCAAAGCTTCTCGCTCAACACAAAGGTAAGTAATCATGTGCTCTAGAGCTTCTCGCTCAACAAAAATCATCAATCACTCGAGTATTCCCGATATCCTCGCTCAACACAAAACATCTCGTCAATCATGTGCTTTAGCGTCCACACCCAGCACAGACAAGCATATACATAAATCATCAATAATTGGATTACACCCAGTATATAAAAAAATTCATCATGTTCATATGCAGTGGGGTCTTCGACCCAATAAAAATAAAATATCAATATATACATCATAATCAATAGGTACATGTCTATAAGTGTTAGGTCCGAAATTTAGGATATTACGTCCCTCCCCTCTTACAACAACACCATCCCTAGTGTTCTAGGGACATGAAATGATATCATGAAACAAGGCGGGGTAATCCTTTCTCATGGTGGCATCGTTCTCCCAATTAGCTTCATTAGTCTCAAAGTGCTTCCACTGTACTTGCAATTGGACCACAGTGCACTTCTGAAGTTGAACCTCTCTCTTGTCTAGTATATGAGTAGGCTCAGTGGCAAACGCCTCTTTAGGTTTCACCTATAATAGGGACCAATAAAAAACCTGTTTAGTATCATAAACATATTTCTTTAACAAAGATGCATGGAAAACATTGTGGACTCTTACATGTGCAGAAAAAGATAGTTCATAAGCCACTGGACCTTTCTTGGCTAGTATTTCAAAAGCTCCGCAAATCTGGGTGCTAACTTACCACACCTACCCAAGCTCAACAAGCTTCGTTTGGATTTTACTCTCAAGTAGCCATGATTTCCTATTTGAAACTCCTTATCCTTTGTTTTCCGATCTGTATAACGTTTCTAGTGGTCTTGTGCTTCTTTAAGGTTCCCCTAGACCTTGGCAACCAAATATTCCAAGTCCATCAACAAATCAGGCCCTAACATGAGCCGATCCACCGGGCTATTCCAAGTAACCGATATTCTACACTTCTATCCATAGAGTACCTCAAAGGGACTCATCTTGGCAGAAGCCTCATAACCATTATCATATGCCAACTCTGTGACATGTAGGTAATCCTCCCACTTCATGGGATTGTTGATGACATACATTCGGAGCATGTCCTCGACAATTTGGTTTACTCTCTTAGTCTTCCCATCTATCTGCAGGTGATATGCATTGCTAAAGTTAAACTGTGTCTCCAATTCAAAGAATAAATATCTCCAAAAGTTTCCTATGAACTGAACATCTCAATACAAGATAATTACCTTAGGTATCCCATGTCATCTAAATATTTCTTTCAAGAAGATATCAGCAATGTTCACAGCCTTGTAGGTTGACTTTACAGCAATGAAGTGTGCTTCCTTCGACAACTTGTCGATGACCAAAAAATAGAATCATTTTGCTTCTTAATTTTCAGTAAACCAGTGATAAAGTCCATACTACTAACCTCCCACTTCCATTCCGGAATGGGAAACGACCGCAGTAATTCCGTAGGATGCTGATGCTCAGCCTTGACTAGCTAGGACTCTTGATATTTGGAAATAAACATTGCAATGTTGACCTTTAACTTAGGCCATAAAAAGTGTCTCTTGATAGAGGATATCAACTTTTGATATCCCAGGTGCTACGAGTAGGGTGCCCAATAAAATTTTGTGAGGATGATAGACTGAAGGTCTCCTCCTTCTAGAACATACAAGCGATCCTTGGACCATAGCAGTCCATATTTGTTGAACTTGTATTCTTTTTGTTGTTGAAACAACCTGTGTTCCTGGAATTTCTTGAGGATCTCTACATAGAAGGGGTCAACTCCATTGGCCACTCTAATATTCTCATGCAAATCTGCATCATTTTGACTCAACAGTCACCTCGTAGATCATGTGAGTTCATTGGCTTAAAGCATCAACAACCTTATTCTCCTTGTCCTTAATGTGCTTAAGTTTGAAATGGTACTCGCTGACGAAATCCAACCATATGGCTTGCCTTGCATTGAGGTCTGGTTGATCAAATAAATACTTCAAACTCATATTTCCTATCTTCAAAAGGAACTTCTTTCCCATGAGTTAGTGCCTCCACATCCTCAAAGCATGGATGATGGTTGCTAACTCAAGATCATGCATAGGATAATTTTTCTCAGGTTCTTTCAACTTTTGTGATTCATAGTAGATCACACGATCATTCTGCAAGAGGAATCCTCCAATTCCTTCCTCACTTGAATCTATGCCAACAACGAAATCCCCATCGGGATCCGCAATCCGTAAAAATGGTGTAGTCATCAAAAGTTGCTTAAGCTTTTGAATTTTTTTTTCACACTTAGCGGTTCATAAAAACTTATTTACTTTATTCTACAAAGGGGTCATGGGGAAAGCGATTCTCGAGAAGTTCTCAATGAACTTTCGATAATATCTGGCTCATCCCAAGAATAACCTAATGTCAGTAACACTAGTGGGGGTAGGCCAATATTTTATGGATCAAATCTTTTCCGGGTCCACATCTATCTGTGTCTCAGATATGATGTGACCTAAGTACTATATTTTTGGTTTGTAAAAATCATATTTACTAAACTTAGCATAAAGATGGTGTTCTCTCAACACTCATAGTACGATGCGAAGGTGTTCTTCGTGTTCCTCTTCATTCTTGGAATAAACCAAAATGTTGTCAATAAAGACTAGGACAAACTTATCCAATATTTATTGAAAATGCTATTCATCATACACATAAAGTTTGCAAGTGCATTGGTCAACCCAAATGAAATCACTACAAACTCGTAGTGTCTATACCTTGCATGAAAGGTGGTTTTGTGAATATCCTTGTTGCAAATCCATACATGATGGTATTCATATCACAGGTCAATATTTGAAAATACTCTAGCTCCTCCCACCTAATCGAACAAGTAATTGATCCTAGGGAGTGGGTATGGTTCTTGATAGTCATTTTATTGAACTGACGGTAATCAATGCACATCCGCATCGTACCATATTTCTTCTTTACGAACAAGATCGATGCTCCCCAAGGGACACACTAGGTCAGATATACCCATTCTCTATCCACTCCTATAACTGCAGTTTGAGTTCCACCAAATTAGATGCACTCATGTGATAAGGGGGTTTGGAGGTAGGAACTGATCCTACGGTCAGTTTGATGGAAAAGTCTAGGTCTCGTTTCGGAGGTAATCTAGGAATTTCCTTGGGAAACACATCCTTGAATTCTTCAAGAATAGGGAAGTATTCTATGCGTTATTCCTTATCAAAATATATGTCTCGGATTTTTACTGCAAACAACTTGGAGCCCTTCCTAACAAATTTCTTTGCTTGTAAGGAAGATATTTGTCTTACAGAAAACTTTCTTTAGAATGTCTTGAACCTTCACTTGGTTCCCTTGGATATCAGTACACAAGATAGACTTGTGCAAACAATTGAGCATGACATGGTGTTGTTCCATCCTATCCATGCCGATAAGTACATCATATGACCCTAAAGGTAGGATGTTCAGGTTTACTTTCGTGAGAAAAACGTTCAGGTTCACCTCACATTCTTTAACAATTTCCAAAACTTTCCATTTTGTACCTGTGGCTAACTGAACCAGCCAAGGTTTATCATGTTTTACTTTTCCTAGTTTGCATTTATCATTAATTTTAGGTCAAACATAACTCCAGCAAGCACCGAGATCAATAAGTATTGAAATAGAAGCGTTCAAGATATTACCTTCTATCTCAACCATTGTAGCTTTATGATCTTTCTGTCGGCCATCCAATGCTGCATAGATCTGGGGTGTTCTAGCTATATCCTTGAGATTTGGTTCTTCTTGTAATTTGTGCAAGACCCCACTGGTCTTGTTTTTAAAATCTCAAGCATAATGAGGCTCGATGCATTTCCAACACTTGATCTGTAGTGGGGTAGCATTGGATCCAATTGCTACTAGTTTGTTAACATTAGCAACTGGTACAAAAGGCTTCGTACCAAGTTTATTAAAGTTCATGTTCTCTTGAAATCTGTTATTCTGCTTTCTATAAGGCTATGGGTTGGACCCATGTTTGTAGTTATCAGAGAATTTCTTAGACTTGTATCGGTTTTAGTTCATGCTCTCCTACCTCAACTATCCATGCTCATAATAGAGCCGATATTTGTGCAGCTTGGTATCCAAAGTATCAGGCATGTCAAATTCAATCCCGTCCCAAAAACTGGGAGGAAGACATCCTAGGAACTACTGGGTTTTTACCTTTTCTTCTTTGATGTATGCTACATAATGAAACATATCTAGAATTTTGTTAATAAACACATCCATAGTCATGGATCCCATGCATAGTTTGTGAAACTCTTTCACTTTTCTGTCAAAGAATCTTTCTGACAAATATTTTTTTCTTGGAAATGTTTTTGGAAAGTATCTGAGTATATTTTTGGCAGCTCATCTTTATTGGTGTGTTTTAAATCTCTCCACCATGTTGCTGCTTTGCCATTCAAGTTATAGATGGAAATCCTAGCCTTCATCTCACTTGAATAGTTATGAACCTGAAAGTACTTATTCATGCCCAATAGCCACTCTTCAGCCTTTTACCCTTTGTTTACTTCACCTTCATAGGTTGGGGCTCTTATTTTTCAGAACTCCCCCTGAAGAATGTCATCACTCCTTTGTGTCTTTCTCTATGGAGAAAGTGAGTCACCACTAGAAGGACTGTGGTGGTATTCTTTAGTTGCGTCAGGGGTACATTCTTTTTCTTCTCCTCTTGGGCTGTTGGCCCAGTTAGGGAATGGTTCTCTCTTGGATCTGCTCACTACTACATTTTGACCAAAAATCCGACGGCTGTCATGTCATATTTTCGACACTTCCCTATCGCATGTACGGCACTTTGATTTTTTTTTAAGCATCGAAAACTTGTCATCGGTTTTCCGACACCTAAATAAACGTCGGTTAAGCGACACCTAAGTAACCGTCAGTTAAGCGACGGAATATCTTCGACGGTAGTGAAAGTTTTTAAGAAAATAACCTTCACGCCGTCGGTTAAGCGACGGATATTAAGAGGAAGCGTCGGAAAAACGACATCAAGAACCGTCGGATTAGCGACGGATATTAAAATAAGCATTGGAAATGCGACAGATATAACCGTCGGATAAGCGACAGATATCTAGGAAAAGCGTCGGAAAAGCGACATTGGAAACCGTCGCTTAAGCGACGCTTGTTGAAATTTAAAAAAAAAAAATATTGTGAAAATATTGTGAATCTCAAGAACACACCACCATTTCAATGCGGGAAAGCAAAGGTGTTGAAGTCAATTATCTTACTAGAGGCTCTTGAGATTAAGTTAGTACCCACACTCAAGATAAAAATAAATAACTTAAAAGGTAATTCCAGTACCTAATTCTCATTGCACTAGGTAAGCAATAGAAAACCAAATTCTATACAAAGGAGATAGATTTATGCTTGTCAAGACTGGTTATTTGTTACATCGCTACACCCTTCTCACTTAGTTTTTTTTTCCATATCTTATTAGTTGAATGATTTATTGAAAGTGTGAGAAGAACTCAGCTTATTGAAAATAACAATTTCTCATAATTAACAAGAGTTATACCTTGTTATTATTATTATTAATATATGAGATTTGTTACTCAATTTGATGAACAATCACCCATTTTTGTAAACAAAATGAACAAAGTAAAATACTAGAATGACACAAGTTAACCTCTAAGTATTTCAGTTCCTAAACTTGGTCGATAGACCAGACTTACGATATGATATCTGTAATGCAATTCAAAATCAATGAATTAATCGCTTACAATTTCAATCTTTGGCACGGTAATCAATGCTGAGAGGCCATAACTAAGCACCGTCGCGAATGTTTTATTAGCACCATCGCCAATGTTTTATTATTCATGAAATTGAAGAGCTTGATTTTTATAGTTCTAGCAAGCAAAGCTTGGTTTGCTAAATCCACAAATAACATAAAATCCATTGAAAGAATATACTGCTTATCATTGGTGGCATTTGCTTTGAGCAATAAATGAAAATTCAGGTGGTAAGCAAGAATTTAATTTGGGATTTTACATTGCCATCACAAAAAGTTATTCTTTACTCCTTTTCCTGCTACTATGCTTAAGAAAACTTCAGAAAAGACCTAGCAGCCTGGTATTCACTCTAGGATACTTTGAGGAGAAATACCAGCTTCCAACTCCTCTCCCAATGAAGGATAAAGAAATCCTAGCTTGCACGGATTTGACTCCTCTTGGTGCCATTCACCTACCAGGTAATGCCTTGTAGCTCACTACCAACAACTTGTTACAACTAAGGCTTTTCGAAGGGCAATTTGCAACTCAATCCCTATTCTCTTTCACACACTTGTAAATTGTCTTCAAAACACCCCACAAGTTCTCGGTCTTCTTAAGAAAACTATAAATCATTTATTAATTTCATCACAAATCCAAGAATAGTATCAAACAGTCATAGCCCAAACAGTTATCTTCAGTTAGTCCTCCATCAATATCCCATATTAACATACTGACAGGAAAATTTGGTATGTCAAGTTATACATTACAGCCATTATGCTCTCAATGTGGCCCAGCAGAGTAAGTGTAAAAATATAACAACAGAGAAAGAAGAGGTAGATACTTACATTATCAGAGATGTAGCAATCCCAAATTCGAGCATTATGACCAAAAAGAATTGGTCCTGCAATAATATCAGCATTGGGAAGAGTGTGTGGATCATCTATATCATTCACATTGAAGTTGCAAGTCCATATATGGGCATTGCATGAACATAAATGCAAAATAAAGATTTAACTTTGAAACCAGTGATTTGGAGAGCAAAAAAATAATATGAATGATAAATTTGGGGGGAATATGACATGTTTGCTCAGGATCTTGTTGATAAAAATTTTTAACTTCGAAACAAGCACAAGAAGTTCGTTCATGTTAGAATCCAAACTATGCCAAAGATTGGTCTACCTGCGATCATCAGAGGCATAAATTATTTTTAATCCATCACAGGACCATGCACTCTGTTTTACGAGTTCTACTACAAAACTTCTCTTTCAGCCATCTCTGTCTTCCATTTGATATAGAATGCTCGCCATCCCTGCATTGTCACCAAAAGAATGGGTACAAGCAACAGATCAGAATAAAAAATTACTGACAAAGATATTGAAACAAAAGCTTAAAATAATGTTTGAAAGATGGATGTTAAATATATTGACAACATATGCTCACAAGTCACAACTCCCTCATGTTCTGTTGCTAATCTCTTAAAATTGAAAGTGCATTTAAAACATTTAAAACACACAACTAGAACAATGCTGCTAATCATAAGAATAAAGATGCGAGAGGTTTTTTGAGCAAATAGTGAACAGATTTAGACTAAGACACGGACTCAGTTGGAAAGTGGAATTAGAAGGAGCAAGACTGTAATGCAGTTCATCTCCCAAAACAGAGACTTCAGAAGTGTGGCCCAACCTAAGCACAGGTGAACGGAAAAGGAAAATATCACATCAAAAGTAGCTTGCAAAATTTGGATCCTTGACAAATGTTTAATTTATGGTGTGGATTCTTTTTCATTTCCTATTTACTATCGGTGGTTGGGACTGATTGCTCATATGGTTCGCTGTAGCAGTTTTATTGGCACAGGTATTTGTCACAGTATTTTTCAAGATACACACCATTCTACTTTCTGCTATTCTTTTTTATCACTTTGAACGATGTAAGGTTTCATCACATTCAAGGCAGTATTATATAGATAAGATAAGATACTTTTATTAATGACCAACAAATGACCATAAATAGGTCAATGAGACTGCTAGGTACACACATGTGAGATACAAAGTGGGAGTGCAATAGCTGCTCGTAGAAAAGCATAAATTATCCTATGATAGAAGACCTAAAGTCTACGACCTCTGAGGATGGTTTGGGGAAATGAATCAATAGTGCAGGTATCTGCAAGTTCTGCAGAGAACCAAAGATGAACTCTCTCAGCTTCAAACATTATACAAAGACAATAGCCTGTCAAACTATTTATTCTTTAAGCAGCAAATATAAAGAGAAAATAATGTGCTAGGTTTGTAATTGGCAATCCTAATTTTTTGCTAGGGTTTTAATTGGCAATCCTAATTTTATTTACCGAGTTACAGAAGAACTTGTAAGATAGCCACCAGAAACAACCATAAAATGGTAGCCATAAAAAACAGGCCCTGGGAACATTTAGGCAAAGGGATAGCAACCAAAGAATATCTTCGATCTTTATTGTTGCAACCAAAAATGATACAAACTCAAAAGAACATGTCATCTCAGAATAATCAGCTTACTTATTGCCTATTTTTTAGCCAAAACTGGAAGAACGTCGAGGCTGAACAATAATGAACAATACAAGCATTAATGATTGTTAAACTGTCTAAATGGTCCTTAATAGCCTAATAATAGGAGAAATGGTGCTGTTGTCTTTCGATGCTGGCTGCTACTCAAATAGGAAAACCTATTTAATCCTTGATTCCTGAAGTTCCGCCCACTGCCTCCTCTATTCTGGAGTACCATGCACCAATATTTGTGTTTGCTACCATATCCTTTCCATACTGCAAATAATGAATGGGTATTAATACTCCAAAGACAGTCAAGTTTTCCAAATTGGGTTTAGAACCACCCGTAAATGCATTAAATGCCAACTCAAAAGTCAGAAGTGATACAGTTCCATTTATTTAGTATCGATTCCATTTCAGTTCAAAACATAAATAGGAGAAATTCTGCTTGCAGACTCACCCATAAACAACCTATTATTAAGAGCTTCCACCCAATTATTTGCAGCTTCATATAGCGAGGCACGCTCGTCTGTGATATTATGTTTCTTCTTAAGCTTTTTAGAGACAAAATACATAGTTGCAGCTCCTACATATTTTCCAGTCCATCTCTCCAGAGTTGTGAAGTTACCTGCATAATTAGTATACCACTTTCTTAGTCCATTGCAGCACTATCACATAGAAATACCTGATATCTTCATGAAATATTCTAAGCTATTAAAACCAAACCAACAAAATATAACTATTTTCAGACCAGAAATGTTGGAATTTTCATGGCAATCTTGCAGAGTTCTATGGGTGTCAAATCCATTATGCTCTATTAAAAAAAAAGTGAGCAGCAGAATGGGAATAACAGGGACATACATGAATCCATTTGCAAAGGATCATATTTCAACCCCAGCTGCAGGAAGGAATTATTATCAGAGGGCAGAGCTCCCAAGGATCCAAAAGACTGTCCCACGATAAATGATGGAGTACTGCTTGAACCATAGAATGAAGTGCTGGAAGAACCATACGAGGCACTGCTTCCACCAAATGCTGGAGTATTGGCAGTAGCAAATGATACACTGCTTCCCCCAAATGAATGAATTAGTCATTGGGATTAAATAATTTCTTTAACTCTCAATACTTAAGGGGTGGGTTATTCTTAAGGCATAGTGCATGGCTGTCTTTAATTTTATCATTGCATTCCATCATTTCTCTTGTTTTGATTTCATGTCTGCACATGATTGGTCATTTATATACTGATCAACTGCCAGCTCCACTCGCAAGTACTCATGGGTCAAACTATTTTTTATGGGAGAAAACATGTATTGATGTCTACAGTGGCAGAACTCATACATCCATGTTTACAAAAGCACAAATTTACAATCATAAACTCAGCAGAAATATATTCAATAATCTAAGAGCCTTCAATCCACAAAACATAGAAAACTAGCTAATACTAAGTTAATATAATCCTGATCCATACATAGCCTCAAAACTATAAACTAGACAAAACATCACAAGATAATTTCGGAATAGAGATTGCCCAACAACTCTCATTTGACAGTCAGATGAGAATCTTGCTTAGTGAATCATTGGCAACCGAACAGGTTATCCACCAAGAGCTCTACTTCAACGATAGTTTCCTGCTGACAGCTGGGCAAATTGTCCATAATAAGTTCCAGATTGATAAGCACTTTCATTTTGAATTCTCCATCATTTTACCATGAATCAATGATGCTCTCAATTCCAATGTCAACCCCAATTGGTACAAGGCACTGCACATTTCCTACTTAAAGCAGTTCTCAGCCTCATCTCTCTCTCCAATGTGGGTCTTAATTTGTTTGATGGTATCAGGTATACACTCATCTGACAATCTTTTTTTAAAGCACCTAATCAAGGCCAGGGGTATCAATTTAGATCCACCCTATTGATCAATGAATCCATTGAGTGAGGTTCAAGCAAAAACTACTGTCTGTTGTACAATGGACCACCTTGACTGCTTGAAGACTCATCCAAGGCTGGCCTCAACATCGATATTGACGCTCTAGAGAATAATGATGGACATACAACAGGGTACCACAGAATGGGGAGAAAACAAATGACAGAGAAGGGTAGGAGGGACAAGGCAGAGCCAAACAAGGGCAATGGGGAAATAAACATAAGACAGTGAAAAGAAATATAAAATAAGTCAGGTGAATGGTGGGAACCAATGAAAGGCTCTGTTAGCCTATAGACAATCCGCAACTTGATTGGCATTCTTTATCAAACATAAAA
>LPNX010471999.1:71588-120075 GCA_001517045.1 Pseudotsuga menziesii | reverse complement strand
TATGCATTTTGAGGGCTTCTATCTAGCACATGAGTAAAAAATCAGGTTTTCATCGCCAAATTTGGCCAAAAAGTGTTACCCATCTTCATAGAATCACCCAATAATATAACACTTTATTAACATTTATCTTCGGGCATCAAGAACCATGATCCCTAGAATTAATAACACTTCTTCATTAAGGTCAAGTAGGTAGATGGTTTAGGTCTACTAGGCCAGGAAACTGTAAACATCCTTGCATGTTGGATTTCCCTCCTATAACGTGGTAGCTCTTCAATACTTTGATAAGAATACAGAAATTCAAAATTTCATTTAATCACTTATAAATAAATATGATGAGATCAATATTTTTATCAAGTCATTTTCACTCGAAAGTTATTAAATTCTTTTCAATAACCCCTAGCGCTTACCAAATTCCATACTCAACACCTATAGAAGGGAGTTACAAACATAGTGCAATTCCAGAGCTTTCGCTCAACACTAAATGCTAGGATGTACTTGTACTATACACCTATGGATACAATGGCCAAGGATCCAATGCTCCAGAGCTTATGCTTAACATCAACATGGAAGGCTCCAGGGCTTATGCCCAACACATCCAATTATATTTTCATGTTTTCTAGAGCTTCTCGCTCAACATAAAGGTAAGTACTCATGTTCTCCAGAGATTCTCTCTCAACACAAATCATCAATCACTCAAGTGTTCCAGATCTCCTTGATCAACACTAAACATCTCATCAATCATGTGCTTTAGGTTCCATGCCCAACATAGACAAGGATATACATATATCATCAATAATTGGCTTATGCCCAATATATAAAACAATTCATCATGTTCATATGCAGTGGAGTCTTCGACCCAATATAAAAATAAAACATCAAGATAATCATCATAATCAATAGGTACATGCCTATAAGTGTTAGGTCCAAAATTTGGGATATTACATCCCTCTTCGCTTAGAACAACACCATCCCTAGTGTTCTAGGGACTTGAAACGATATGATGAAACAACATGGGGTAAGCCTTTCTCATGGTGGCCTCATTCTTCCAATTATCTTCATTAGCTTCAAAGTGCTTCCACTGTATTTTCAATTGGACCACAATGTACTTCCAAAGCTCCAACTCTCTCTTACATAGTATATGAGTAGGAATAGGGGAAAACTCCCATTCAGGATCCACTTGTAATAGGGACCAATCAACAACATGTTTAGTATCATAAACATATTTCTTTAACAAAGATGCATGGAAAACATTGTGGACTCTTAAATTTGCGGGAAATGCTAGTTCATAAGCCACTCACCCTTTCTTGGTCAGTATTTCAAAAGGTCCACAAAATCTAGGTGCTAACTTACCACACCTACGCAAGCTCAACGAGCTTCATTTGTCTTTTACTTTGAAGTAACCATGATTTTCTATTTGAAAGTACTTATCATTTCTTTTTCGATCCGCGTAACTTTTCTGGTGGTCTTGTGCTTCTTTAAGGTTCCCATGGACCTTGGTAACCAAATGTTCCAATTCCATCAACAAATCAGTCCCTAACATGAGCCAATACACTGGGCTATCCCAAGTAACCGATGTTTTACACTTCCAACGATAGAGTATCTCAAAGGGACTCATCTTGGCGGAAGCCTGATAACCATTGTTATACGCCAACTATGCGAGATGTAGGTAATCCTCCCACTTCATGGGATTGTTCTTGACATATAGTCGCAGCATGTCCTCGATAATTTTGTTTACTCTCTTAGTCTTCACGTCTGTCTGCGGGTGATATGGAGTGCTAAATTCCAACTGCGTCTCCAATCTAGAGAATAAATATCTCCAAAAGTTTCTTGTGAACTTAACATCTCAATTCGAGTTAATTACCTTGGGTATCCCATGTAATCTAAATATTTTTGTCGAGAAGATATCAGAAATGTTCACGGCCTTGTAGGTTGACTTTATAGGAATGAAGTTTTTTGCCTTTTTCTTCTTACTTTTCGGTAAACAGGTGATAAAGTCCAGACTAATAACCTCCCACTTCCATTTTAGAATGGGGAAAGGCTGCAGAAATCTTGCAGGATGCTGATGCTCAGCCTTGACTAGATGGAACTCCTGACATTTTGCAATAAACATTGCAATGTCGGCCTTTAACTTAGGACAGAAAAAGTGTCTCTTGATAAGGGATATCATCTTTCGATATCCCTGGTGCCCCGAGTAGAGTTCCTGATGAAATTATGTGAGGATGCTGGACCAAAGGTCACCTCTTTCTAGAACATACAAGCTATCCTTAGACAATAGCAGTTCAGATTCGTTGGCCTTGTATTCTTTTTGTTGTTGAAACAACCTGTCTTCCTAGACTTTCTTAAGGATCTCTACATAGAAGGGGTTAACTCCATCAGACACTCTAATATTCTCATGCAAATCTGCATTAGTTTGACTCAATAGTCACCTCATAAATCATGTGAGTTCATGAGATTAAAGCACCGACAACCTTATTCTCCTTTCCCTTAATGTGCTTTAGCTCGAAATGGTACTCGCCGAGGAAAGCTGACCATCTGTCTTGCCTCGCATTCAGATCTAGTTGATCAAATAATACTTCAGACTCATATTGTCTATCTTTAGAAGGAACTTCCTTCCCATGAAGTGGTGCCTCCACATCTTCAAAGCATGAATGATGGCTACTAACTGAAGACCGTTCGTAGGGTAATTTTTCTCTAGTTCTTTCAACTTCCCCGATTCGTAACAGATCACATGATCATTCTGCAAGATACCTCCTCCAAGTTCTTCCTTGCTTGCATCCGTGCAAACAACAAAATACCCATCAAGATTCACAATCCATAACAATGGTGTTGTCATCAAAAGCTGCTTAAGCTTTCGAAAACTTTCTTCACACTTAGCGGTCCATAAGAAATTATTTTCTTTATTCTGCAAAGCGGTCATGGGGAAAGCAATTATTGAGAAGTTCTCAATGAAATTCTGATAATATACAGATAATCCAAAGAATGACCTAATGTTAGTGACACTAGTCGGGGTAGCCCAATCATTTATGGCTCGAATCGTTTCTGGGTCCACAGCTATCCATGTGTCGTATATTATGTGACCTAAGTACTATATTTGTGGTTTGTAAAATTCACATTTTCTAAACTTAGCATAAAGTTGGTGTTCTCCCAAGACTCATAGAACTATGTTAAGGTGTTCTTTGTGTTCCTCTTCATTCTTGGAATAAACGAAGATGTCGTCAATAAAGACTATGACAAACTTATCTATATATTTACTGAATATGATTTTCATCATACATATAAAGTTTGCGGGTGCATTGGTCAACCCAAACGACATCACTACAAACTTGTAGTGCCCTTACCTTATAAGAAAGGCAGTTTTGTGAATATCCTTGTTGTGAATCCGTACCTAATGGTATCCGAATCGCTGGTCAATCTTTGAAAAGATTCTGGCTCCTCCCACCTAATCGAACAAGTCATCGATCTTGGACAGTGGGTATGGTTCTTGATAGTCATTTTATTCAACTTATGGTAATCGATGCACATCCGCATCGTACCATATTTCTTCTTTACGAATACGATTGGTGCTCCCCAAGGGGACAGAGTGGGTCGGATATACCCCTTCTTTATCAACTCCTACAACTGCAGTTTGAGTTCCACCAACTCAAGTGGAGTCATGCAGTAAGGGGCTTTGGAGGCCGGAAGTGATCCTAGGGTCAGTTTGATGGAAAAGTCTAGGTCTCATTTTGGAGGTAATATGGGGATTTCCTCGGGAAACACATCCTTGAACTCTTAAAGAATGAGGAAGTCTTCTATAATTTGTTCCATATTAGACTCTATGTCTCGGATGTTTACTGCAAACAACTTGCAGCCCTTCCTAACACATTTCTTTGCTTGTAAGGAAAATATTTGTGTTACAGAAAAATTTCTTTGGAATGCCCTAAACCTTCACTTGGTTCCCTTGGCTATTAGTACACAAGACAAACTTGTACAAACAATCGAGAATGACATGGTGTTGTTCTAGAGAGTCCATGATGATAAGTACATCGTATGATCCTAAAGGTAGGATGTTCAGGTTTACTTTCGTGAGAAAATCGTTCAGGTTCACCTCACATTCTTTAACAATTTTGTTTACAATGATACATTTGATGACATGTTGAAACCTTCAAACCATCTAATCATAAGTTCAAACTGTCCTTGAGGTACAATTTAAAATAATTTACATGACAATTTTAGACAAATAGTTTCATTGCATTAGGTCGAACTAGAAGGGTCGGCCTATGGAAAGTAAATTGATTCCCCTGCTCTATCTATCTATCTAGTTACTATGTGGCTTCCCCATGTTTCTATAAATTTAGTTAGTTTATATATTCTATATGAACCAAAGAAAAACGGATGGCATCCATAGAATTTGTGGTGGCCTTCTTTAAGTCGACATTTGACACAAACAAATGTCTAGATATAGTAATCTCTCAACAACTATGATTGTCCCTCTCAATCGGTTTATTCACATATTATTCTCCCAAAAGACTTGCAACCTCAATATGCCTTTTCTCTTTCAATTCTAAATACACCATCTAAATTTATACTTGCAACCCTAAAAGCAGGGAATATGCACCTTTGCTACTAAGCTTTGTTTTATTTATGTATACAATGGATTTTTGGTTCAAGAGATAAAATATAAAGATAACATATATAAAGTTAGAGTCTTTATTGTGAAAATAACCCACACTTAATACAAATATATTTTTCTACTTTATTTTTATTCAAGTATTATAGACCAAGATTGTCCAAATAATGTTAAAATAAATTATCATCATCATAATAATCACGAAATATCATAATTTTTTCAACAAAGGCTCATCAAGAATAATTGAAAATCGTATATTTAAGCACATGAACGTATGAAATCCATTTAACTATAACATAACTTCTAAGAAAATCCTCAAATGATGATAATGATGGTCATGACCCCTATTACAAATAATGGTAAAGAGTAAAATATAAAAAAACATACTAAGTATTCTTTAAAATGACATTTCCATAAAAATACAATATAGTTGAATTAAAAGTATTGAACTTTATAGTTGACATTTCTGTAAAGAATTGTTGAAAACCATTGATTGAAGCACATAAACTTATGGCATCTATTTAAATATAATCTAACTTCTAATAAAATCATAGCCACCCTATTACAACCATTATGATGATAATCATGGTCATGATCCTTATTACAAATAATATTAGGGAGTAAAATATAAAAAGAACATACTAAATATTTTTTTACATGACATTTCTATAAAAATGAATATACTCAAATTAAAAGTATTAATATTTATGTAGTTGAATTCAAGGTATCAATATTAATATGATTTTAATAAGAATAATTAACTTATCAAACAGAATAAAATAATATCTTATAGTATTCAATGGTAAGGAAATTTAAAAGGTGATCATTCATTTCAAGTATCTCACTTAAAAATTTTATACTTTTATTCATGTTACTAGTTTTTAAAATTTTATAGTTTTATTCATGTTACCACATTTCTATTATGGAAGTTAATAGTATTAGCATTGATATTGGAAATATCATTTTTGTTTAATTTTACAATAATCTCAGATATTTAATATTTCTTTAATAATTTAGAATTTAATAATTGTTTATAATACATATACCTAACACTAAAATTCACCTAATTGCACACACGTTCTTTTTGAAACCAAATATACCTTAGGAAATCAAGTGTGATGCTTTGACCATGTTAAATCCATAAACCTCATATATATTGAGTGAATATTATTAAAGGTGTTGAAATCCTTTCTTATAGGAAAATGATAGCATTTGAAGGCCATGGGTATTGCATAAGAGAATCCTTCATGCCAATTGATGCCTGAAAGATTGCGATAGGGCCAATGGAATCCTATTAATTCCTCCATTATTTCAACAACCTCAAAACCCATACATACTAATCAAAACTAGTTAATGACACCAAGAACCCTATATAGAGGCTACAGATATCCTTGATAAGCCATGGGTGTTTTTTTCATGCCTTCTTGGCCATCGATTTTTAGAATATTTACTTAGACCCTAACATCTAGTTTTCCTCCATTAAATATGTCCAATTCCTCAGATCCTTACCTAATTATAGAAAAACTAATGGACCTCATATCCCTACTTAGAAAACAATTATGCCTTTGGGAAGTCCCATATGGTGGTTGGAACCATCGATATTATGCCTATATGCCTCAATGATTCCTTCAGGACCTATAGCATGGGTTACTTCACCAAACTATATCTAGGCCTTTCAGTCCCATCTTTAAATGCGAAAATATCCTAATTACAACAATATCCTCTATTTGAAGAGAAACATACCCTATAAAGGTTGTTTATGGCTATTTAATGCATTGTTATTTTCTCTAGATCATCCATAGAAACTACCTTTACTTCCTAGTACCTATTTTCCCTCCATAAACCATGTATATAGCCTTGAGACTAAAACCTAGTGCTAATATTTTCTTAATTAGCCCCCTAATGTGTCTTGAATTCCATATATTTAATCAAAAAATTATTTGTGGTTCTTGGAGTCATCTTCAATTGTCCATAAATGATTCTTAGAAGCTACATTTAATGCATAATTCCCAATCTTCTCCACTTGACTAGAGTCTATGCCTCAACACCAAAACCTTTTCCTCAGATTTTTTTTTATTGGTGACCATATCCTCACCTATAGGTATGGATACCCTCAATATAAGATCTACGGTGGTTCAAGGTGATTTGTTTTGGCCAATATTACTTGAATATTCTTTTAAGTCCTAAGGATACAATTTCATCATCTAACCTTATCTAAGGACTTATAACCCATCAATAGTGGTAGAAACCTTTCAATGGATCACACATCATCTCTTAGGGATCAAACATTCAAAAAAGAGGTTATATGTTGTGTTCAAATTCCTCATGCATGACCCTCAATACTTATAACCTACCTTAGGGATTAATTCCTTAGCACCCCCCCCTTACCATATTCAATGCACTAATATAAATACCTAGTGTACTAAAGCTGCTAATGGTGCCCATATCCCAATTTGAAAGAAAATGTTAATCTTAAGAGGTTAAAATTTTTGAGTGAAGGTGTTTTCATTGAAGTAGGATACCTACAACTTACTATATATCCTAAGGCTCATGTTCATCACTTAAGATTTTCTAGGCATCAATAATGCATATTTAGTTCTTAAAATATTATAATGTTCCCTATATAACCACTAAAAGGAAAAATATCCCATAAAGACATCATATGTGGTGGATTGAGACCTTTATCATGACCTTTCGAATTTAGAAGCTGCCATTTAGGATTAATTTCCATGTTTAATAACTTGGAATTAAACTAGTCCTCACTACCAATACACAGTTCTAAAATATTACAATCGTTGCAATATTTTCACTTAACGGTGAAGGATTTTTCTATGAGTTTATGTGTGATGGCTAAACACATTTTCATTGGAATGGGATGCACAAACTATTCATTTTTAGTCAAAGGAACATTTTTCTTCCCAATATTATGTTGAGCATTTTGTGAATGATAACTTTTCCTTCAAAAGTTATACTGGTCTCAATATCCTCACTTGGAGGTGAAATATTCCCTCTATAGGACATGTGTTTTTGTTCAAGATAACCCTCTTGGGCCTAAATTCCAATAATATCCCTTTATGTCCTTGTTTCATGTTTTGTCTCTCAACCATGTTTAGGAGCTTAATACCCATATCTAATGTGCAAAGTTTCATAATATTTCTAATATCCATACTCAAAGAAAAATGATTTTCTTGAGAGGTCATTTGTGGGGAACCAATGTGTTGTTCCTAAATGTGATTTTGTTGAAGTAGAATACCTACAAATTACTGTATATCCTAAGGCTCATGTTCATCACTTAACAATTCCTAGGTATCCATAATGCATATTTAGTTCTTAAAATATTATAATGTTCCCTATATAACCACTAAAAGGAAAAATATCCCATAAAGCCTTCATGTGTGTTGGATTGAGGCCTTTATCACGATCTTTCAAATTTAGAATCTACAATTTAGGATTAATGTCCATGTTTAATAACATGGACTTAAACTAGTCCTCATTACCAATACACGGTTCTCAAATATTACAATGGTTGCAATATTTTCACTTGAGAGTGAAGGATTCTGCTATGAGTTTATGTTTGATGGATAAACACATTTTCATTGGAATGGGATGCACAAACTATTCATTTTTAGTGAAAGGCCCATTTTCCTTCCCAATATTGTGTTGAGTATTTTTTGAATGATAAATTTTCCTTCAAAAGTTATATTGGTCTCAATATCCCCACTTGGAGGTCAAATATTCCCTCAATAGGACACATGTTTTTGTTCAAGTTATCCCTCTTGGGCCTTGATTCCAATAATATCCATTTAGGTCCTTGTTTCATGTTTTGTTTCCCAATAATGTTGAGGAGCTTAATACCCATATCTAATGTGCAAAGTTTCATAATATTTCTAAGGACAAGGATTTTCTTGAGAGGTCATTTGTGGGGGACCAATGTGTTGTGCCTAAATGTAGGAACTTATAAGCTGGTAGGACATATGTAGTGGTTTATGGTGTTCATGTCCATGCATGCCTAAAATCTTCTTTTGTGGGCCCATCCCTACATTTCCTCATTGAACCACATCGAAGGCCTTAATATGCATACATATTGATAAAATTATTCTATTGGTTTTGATATATTGACTTTTAAGAAAATGATACGCTTAGAAGATGCTATGACATAGATTTAAATTTCCATTCATACCCCTATATTCCCCAAATATTCCCTTATTTTATATGTATTAGGATTCCTTCCGAGAATATGGAAATTGCCTCAATACATATACTAAGTATCTAAAAACATCTTAATGTAACTGATCATTAGTGTTGGTTTTATTATTTGTTGTAGGACCTCGAGGCCAAGATATTTCGTTTAAGATGTAAGGCTCATATTGCTTCCCAAGACAATTTCAAGATGTATGAAACCCATACAAGCTATTAAAAACCTCATAATATCATCCATATCCGCACTTAATAGTGAAATATATTAAAACATGACAAGCATCGAATCTTGTAGGATTCTCTAGTAGCGCTTGCAAATGATGTATCAATTTATAATTACTCCATACAATATACGCTATAGCATTTGAATACAATAAGGGTTAATCACAAATTGAAACCATTTCCCTATCAATGTTTCCATACACTAAATGCCAACAAAATATAGATGTTGTAATCATTTCAATATTTCTCCACATAGTATTATTAAACACCAATTTTATATGTTGTAATCATTTCATGGCTCACAACCAAGAAACAAAGGAACCCATCAAAATAAACCTTAAAACCCACTGTCTACACTAAAATAGAATTAACATCCATTTCACAAGGATAACCCACAATTCACAACTCTAAAAGCCAAATTAACTCTTTTAAATAACAAAAACAAGAATTTAATTACAGACATCAAATTTACACACAGTCCAAACCTTGCCAAGCAATAATCGTATCCATGATTTATACATAGCAGAGAAAGAATACATTTGAACACTATAAATTATATATAAATATTATATAGATGCATTCCCAAGTAAATGCACCATCGCAAGCAATGGTTATTTCACCATTATCAAAACCCAACATTATAAATAAAACATAGTCTGTAATAATCACCATGGTCACCATGCTCACGTTTTTAACCCAAAAAATATTATAGACCAAAGTCATGGCTCGAAGCCGCCAAACCCAAACCCAACAACTTAAACCCCAAACTGCTTATGCATCTCTGGATTCTTTTCATTATTTTGTTTACAAACAGACATGTACATAGTTGAAACCCCTATCCCTCATAAGTAATCATTCATTAAACGATGAGCTTAAAGCTCTATCAAAACACCCACATGTAGAGGAAAAAGTTTAGACTTGTTTTATACAAGGATTAACTGTGAAGGGTAATGCATTGACAACCAGAGATGACCCATGACCCGCACAAGGGAAGCCTGCCACCCACAAATAAAGAACAGAGGAATCGTGAGAAGTATACTTATCATGCAAACTAAAAAAACAAACAAACGATGTTGCAAACCTAGAACGAAGACCATACCTTCTCAGGCGTAGTTGCAAGCCAGAACACATGCAACAAAATAGACCAGAGAGTTGAATAAAGATCACCCAATGAAATGCCAAATGACCCATTCTCCCATGACATTCCAAGCTTAGGTATTGAGAACCCCAACTCATGAGGATCATTTAATCTTCCACCATGTCCACCACTACGTCGATTTTCATCCCCATGTCTATAGCTATTAAACCTCAAATTGCATTTTGGAAATTGTAAAACCTTACACATTATAACCTCCATCTTTGGCATCGTGAACTTAGGGTAAATCCAATATTCATGGCATCTAAAATATTCCATGAATGGCTTATAACATACCTTCAACATGTTGTATAAAAACCTTAATCCACATATGGCTAAGATCTAACATATTAAGCCTTTCACAATACAATTAGACCATATAAATGCTAAGCATGTGTTTGAAGCTAAATTAAGGTCTTAGAACCATAAGTAATGATGGTAAACAATATAGACATAGGTTTAAATAAACCTAGCCATGAGTAAAACAATTAGATGAACAATAGAAATAAGAATCACTAAGTTAGGACTATGGTTCGTTTATCATCCAAAGCTGTGAGGTAGTTGAGCATAGGTAGTATGTCTTTGTTTAACTACTATAGCTAGTTGTCTGTCACCTAGTGCACCTGCACAAAACACAGAAGAGATACATTAGTTCAATATGAACTAAGTAAACCCTATAACGTCAAGTAAAACCAGTTATCTCTCCAAGTGATCCTATATGGGATACAAGTCCCACAACTGCACCCCTTCACAATACAAGTTAAGTCAGTATTTTCCATAAAATAGTAACCAAAACTTTCAGTGAGTAAGTAAGAATTAAATTGTACACACATACACATAAATACATGATAAGAAGCAATCATTGAACAAGCATACCATCGAACTCAGATTCAAGTAACATAACAACAACATAGAATTACATTAATAATCACATCGGGGAAAACATCTAGAAGAGGGTAAGAACAACTTACGACAATTTAGCTGAGTGAACGAAGTTCAACACATTTCATATAAGCTCAGATAGTCCTCCCACTAAGTTGGTTTTTCCATGACATGCATCCTTAACATATATTCAATGTTTTGATTGGTACCCTCTATTTTCCCATCTATTTGTGGGTGATAACTAGTGTTGAAATTTATTTTGGTCTATAATCCTGCAAACACGAATTTCCAAAGATTTGATGTGAATTTAACATCTCAATCGGAGATCACAATTTTTAGTACTTTGTGTAATCTTAAGATTTCATTCATAAATATATATGCAATAGTCATGACCTTATGTTTCAACTTTACAGGTAGAAAATGTGTAAATTTACAAACCATAACTAATACATCTTACTCAAAGGTATCTTTCAACTTCCTTTTATTTAACATTTAATTATTATGCTTCTTTGTCCTCTAGGTCCATGTTTTCAACTAATTGGTAGACAATTTATTCTTGTTTGATCTCTTGAGGTGTTGAGCCCGACTATATTTAGAAATTCAAGGTAAACAATCATTATTTTTTAACGACATTTCCTACCATGCGATTGATATACAAAAAAATATTCTTCCAAATCTTGAATTTATCTCTCTTTCTAGATGAATGTATATAATACCACTACATTCTAAAAGTACAAATGTTCTACATTACTATGTACTAAGGTTTTCACTAACATATGATTATCGACTATGTACTATGTATATTACTATGGACTAAGGGATTTACTAGATGATATTTCCCAAAGGGAACCACACAATAGTTTGGGGCATGGGCTTCCTTATTCAAGCTAACAACAATGTAATCATTAAATGGCAAAGATGAAACGCCACATCCCTTAAAATTTAGTGTGATCTAGTTTGATGCCACCTACAAGACTAGAATTTAAACTCATGAGTTCAAATTGATAAAATAGAAGAACCAATAGCATGCTTGCTTCCTTACAATAGAATCACTCAACATATGTTACCATCATTACCATCATATCATGCCCATTACACTCTTTCAATACCTTGCAACATGACAATTTGATATCCCTATCATTAATTTGATTAAGACCCTAAAAGTTTTAGGGTTTTGACATGTGGGATTGGATTATATGAAACTTCCCTTCTTTCTTAATTATGCAATGATTCAATATCCTTATTTGATATTCTACATGACAAATAAACTCTTGATGATGTCTTTTTAAATCAACACAACTCTTTTTATGATCTTGTGCATATTCTTCGGCACATTGCATACAATCTGTTCCATTTCATGCAATAGTTCATCTTCTATCATAAGGTGGTTCCAACTAACTCATGTACTACACTTTCTTCATACAAAATTTCAAATGGGTTAATCTTTAATGAAACTTGGTATCTGTTATTATATGCAAATTCAACAAGGTGTAGATAGTCCTTTGTAACGGACTCATATCAGCAAAAACAAAAACAAAAATTCTTTTTACAACATCTATTACTGCACTTTGACAATTGTAATAAACCAGGTAAATCCTCAAGTTAAACTCACTCAGGTAAATCCTCAAGTTAAACTCACAAAGTGGGGTAAATTTTTCTCTTCTTTCCTATTTAAGAATATTCTCTCGTAAAGCATAATTGTTGTAACATCCCTATGTTAATAATGATTTTTTTAAATACCAAATGACAATTTATACTCCTATTCAACAAAAAAACCGTTGCTACTCTCAAGCATTTATCTAGAGTTTATATTTTATTATCAAGATGTACCTGTAGCCTTGTTAAGTACTCATTACATAATATACCCCATTTGCACAACGAATGCTAATAACAGAAACTTTGGATCTACTGCATTCTATTTATATATATACGTGCTCGATCTCAGTAGATAACTACTTAGATGTAGCTTCCAACTATCATTTTGAATGAATACCCAATTCTTTTAATCACATTTTAACATACATTGACTTGCAACTAGAATACAAGTTTCTTAAGTGATTGAATTCACTATTTCAAGCATTGATCTTTATCCCCAATGTATCAATCATTAAAGGTGCTGAGTTATAGATCTTATACCATCCCCTTAAGTGTAAGAGTTTTTGTTTAAAGGGCTAAACATTATTTATTTCTAACCAATGAAACATGAGAGGAACACTTCCATAACATATCTTTAAAATCTTCCATCAACAATATATTAGTTATCTTAGTGTAACTCCGATACATTACCATTTATATCTTAAGATGTGTGGTACACAAGTATTTCATCTTCAAGGTATCTTTTGAATGATTTCTAGTGTGCGGACAAAAGTTATTAACACAACCATACTTTCTTTGACTATCCTTTTCCAAATTAATCAATTGATAATGTTATACTACAATATGATAAGTACACCAGCAATACTAGGAAAATGAAAACATTTATACACCAAACAAGAGAGATGCCAAAACATTTAAACACAGACAAGAGAGATGCCAATATACGTGGTTCACCCAATCCATGGGTTACGTCCACAAAACTATCACATCCTGTGACTCTTATTTCATTAAAAGGTTACAATCTACAGCAACATCATTGCCATACTTTTCCTTATGTTCTCCGCTTAACTCTCTCACCGAGAGTATCTCTAGATAAATCACTACAAAGATCAGGCTATTACATGAATTTTATCAAATTCTAGCAAGTTCGGTCTGGCCTTCCTAACATGATTAATACTTCAACCCTCCTTCACTTATTGTAATTCTATTACATTTAATATTTAAAACATAAATAGACCTAGAAGGTCATACCTAAGGATTGATATTTATAAGGCGCATATAACAAGGAGACAACCGCTCCTTTCCAAACCTTGTTAATCATAAATAGGAAGGTTGCAGGAAGACTAGAGATGTAGCTATACAAAAATATGAAAACCTTGCATTGTAGTTAGAATCATAACTTAACACATAACCTGGAACCAGTGATTCAACTTTTATTTAATTATTTTCATTTTTCCCAATGTAACAAGAACTGAATGCAAAGGCATGAATCCCTTAACTCATGCAGACAAGGGATATTTTTCTCATAATTCAAATCCTCAAACACATGCATGCTTAAAAGCAAGTTCTTTAGTACAATTATGTATTCAGCGAGTCAAAGACTAACTCCCGAATTCATACTTCCAAAAATTGAGATCGCTATCAAGGAATGGCTGCGTCTCAGGTTGGATTTGTAAAAACATAAAACTCTATATAGACAAAAGAACATTTCGGAGTATGCCCTACGTGGCATTTGGAATCATATACAGTAGTTAGATCACATAATTTCGATCTAAAACCCTAGCTATAAAACAATAGTTAAATGTACAAATATTGACTATGTTTCGATCCTCGGTACTGATGTAGGCATTTACGAAGGTGATTGCGGTTATTAGACACACATATTTGATGCAGGAGAAGGGGAGAAGAAACAAAGCTCGGATCTTTGGCACATGCATTGGAATGCTAAGGAGAATTCTAGATCATTGACCAGGGAGAATGTAGGCGGATACTTTAGATTTGAACCAAGATATAAACCCCAAACATTATAGAGATAACCCATGCTATTGTGGCAATGTCTAGAAACATCAGAGATCAGTATCCTACATCAGTCGACAGGTCATGCCGATGCCTGGGAAAAATGATTGGAAAGACCCTAGAATTTTAATCGTACTCATAAGCACAACTCTTGAATATAGGATTCCATTTAACCATCAAGGGTGTAAGGTCATAGCTACTAATGATATCTAGCAGATCGGACTCTAGCAATGGTAAGGTATAGATCCTGATCATAAGTTACAGATCTTACTGGCCGGATTAGGACTAAGCCATAGCTCAAAAAGGAGAACCCACATCTCACAGAACTCAATCACACAGTGAATGAGATCGTAGGAATACACTTCAAACTAAAATCGTCTGCAATAGAACTGGAATGTGTGTATCAATTAGAATCTCCCAATCTTAACGAAAGTGATATGGGTCGTACACATACAAGCTGTAATCACAAGATGATAAATGCGAAATATATATATAAACCTAGGTTTTAAAATTGCAAACATTAAACTCATTACATCAATTCAGAATTTGCCTAAGATGACACTAGAGAATACCATTGGTCTAAGGACCGGACTAGGAATCCTCCCAATCATGAGAAGGAAAAC
Organism: Pseudotsuga menziesii; assembly: GCA_001517045.1. Lineage (NCBI taxonomy): Eukaryota > Viridiplantae > Streptophyta > Pinopsida > Pinales > Pinaceae > Pseudotsuga > Pseudotsuga menziesii. The sequence goes on along the minus strand of LPNX010471999.1, from coordinate 104,798 downwards.
AACAATATCACATGCGAAGCGCTGTGATTTTTTCAATGATCAGATCATATACGTAATAGTAAAAAGGTAAATCGTATAAAGGGTAAAAAATTTCATAAGCATAAGGAATTGTATGCAAGTTCCATAGGTCATACATCAGTACATCTCACGGGCTCACAGAGTACCGTAACTCCATTCTTGCTATTAGTCAAACACAAGTAGTTTCTAGGTCTAAAATAGTTAAGAAAACCATACTCACAGTGATCAACGCAGACATGGTCTTCTTCACAGAGGCATGTACGGCCTTGACGCAAGAGTCTGCTAGTACTTGGGATCTCGCAGAGAAACTCTACAAAATAAAAATTCCACCGTTCCTTCCTTCAACTAACATTCTAAATTTTTTCCAAATGTGACCTCTAATGAGCAGGCAATTTCCTCCCCCTCATCAAACTTTAGCCACTTCCTAAATAACCAGGGAAGTAACGGTTTTCTTTTCTCTTCTCAATGTGCGCCAAGCTTCCCCAGATCAAGGCGATAATCCTGCTATTAATTTTGCTGAGGTGGTATCCCTCAAATTTGCAGTCAAGTAACCACCTCCAGGGCATGTGCCCAACCCCCAAAATAGTCTTTTAATACTTCCTTTAACTAAAACCCATTGATTAAGGAAATAATGCATGTTGCACACCCTAATAAATACTTGTCGAAAATATCCTTATCATAGGTAAGCAAACTTTACCTAACTTTATCCTTTTAATAGTTAATTACCCTTTTATTTAGGATTTTTCCCACTTGGTGTCATTATAAGGGATCCTAAATACTTAAACTATTTTACTCATCATGTCAATCGATGTAGGCCTGTCCCTATGGCCATATATATATATATACATATACATACACATATATATAATGATCTTCATATATTACCCCAATATATGTCTAGTATAATATAGGTCTCTATGTACATTGGTCTAGGTAGGGGGTATTTTACTATTTAATATATTAAATGGTGTATGCTAACGATGATATCTCTATTTTCCATACTTTAAGTGGCCACGACCTATGGCCCTTTTTAATCATTAATTTCTTAGGTTGGTTTCCCCTCTTAAATTTTAACTCCTTGACTCCTTTATGTCGCGTAAAAATGAATGCAACTCCCTTTAATTGGGGTTAGTTGTAATAGGATTTAGTGACTAGGGTATCCTAGTTGGGATAATCTCTGCGAAGTAGGAATTCCCTTACAAAGCGAGTCCTTATTTCCAATAATTCCCTAATCAAGATGATATGTACGATTGCGCCATCGAATTATGGCTCCCTGACCATTCATGTTTTAGATGTAGTGGGATTAGTTGCCTCTCGTTAAGCTACGTCAAAGTTTTAGGTCTCCTAAGTTTATCCTTTAGGTAACTAACTCATATTGAGCTCCAGGTCTTGTTTTTGATGGGGACTTGTCCTTGAGCTGCTCAGCAGAACAATTACAATAAATTTTTTTACAATTAAAAAGTATTCTGGGTACAACAAGTGGGATATTACATCCTCCCTCCCTTAAAAATAACACCATCTTCGGTGTTCCAGTTTCCAGCCAATTTGTTTTGTCTCATGAGTCATCTTTCTTGGCCCGTATTTTCTGTTCTGATTCCAGCTTTGCAAGTCACCCTTTTCTAGACTTGTACCTTTCCTATCACAAGATCAGGGATTCCAAGAATTTATTTTTAGTAAAACATGTCAAAATTTTATAATTCCACATACAACATAAACAATGGGCCTTTTTTGACACCATAACTGCAATGATGAAAAACAATTATTCTAGTCTTTAAAATAACACATAGTTATTTCTCAATAGTGTACTTGATTTATGAGAAATCCATTTGGAGACTTAACTACCCCTTCACCTGAGGTAATCCTTTCTTTACATTTACACTTTAATACATGTAAGAGTCTATAAACATGGAAAAATTCGTTAACCCAGTTTTTCGTTTGTTATTTTCTGAACTCACTTGAATTCTTTTACAAATTCCAGTGTGGACTTACGATTGAGGTTGGTCTCCCTTTTGATCACTAGTCAAAATTTTTCTCCTCAGTGACATCAAATAGCATCCTATCTTCCAGATGTCCAGTTTTGCCTAGGTCTTGATATTGATATCATAGCTCTTTCATGGTTCTCCTCAAGCTTCCTCACTTGAGTCTAGGAACCCCTTCCACCCAAAAATAGGGTAGAGTTAGATCATCAATTTTTCTTGCCAGATCATATGATTAACACCAATGTGCTCACATGAAAATCATTTGCCTAACACCATTGTGCTCCCGCAGCATGCATTCCTAACACCAATGTGCTCACACGGCAATCACTTGCCTAATACCACTGTGCTCCTGAGCATGTATTTTTCCTTATTCGTTTTTAATGTTAATTACAACCTTTGACTTTTTGTGACACCCTTTATAATATGCTCAACGTGACTTTACTATCATTTCCCTAATTCATGAAATTGGATTCATGGTTAACTTCTAATGATAAACAATAATTTTCATCCATTTAATCAATATTTCCTATGTTGTAGTGATTTGTACCCTTACCATCATTCGTGGTCCAATCCAATATTTATAATAAATACTCACTTAACTTTCAACGTTTAGATCATTTATTTACAAGTGGATTTAAAATCCATGTCTCACATTTATTGTGGCAATGGTCAAATCATAGTAAATCCCTACAATGTTAGTACATAACATCATAACCCACAGTTAAACACAAAAACCTTGATATCCAACAATTAAATCAAGATAAAAGTAAAGCATCACTCATTCTGTAGTGGTTTGACTTTGGATATTCTTACTAAGAGTTGACTTCGATTAGAGTGTTCCTCGCATAATCCTGCAATGTTAGTATATAACATTACACAACATTCATCAACTTATTATTTTCAATATCAAATATATTTAGTCATCCTCACTCATCTATATTTGTATAATTACTAGTGAAGGGATATTTCAACTTTACACCACATTCATGAGTGGCAAGCAAGGGACATAGAAATTCCAATAACATCAGTAATTCAGAGTAATCTGCTTACCATAATTCCATATCTCAACTACTTATGTTAGGACTAATGGCGTTCTTGTTCATCCAAATAACGGTCTTTATATTCGGTGCAATATTTTAATATAACTTGAAGCATTATTTATTTTATGCACAACACATTTTTCCATTCACTTTGGCTACATTGTAGCCTAGGTTCATAAGTAATCTAGTTCCAGCTTTCCTAAAGGGAAAGAAATTTAAAACACCATTGCTGCAAAGAGCAATATCCTTTATATGCATAACCCAATACTTAGGATTCACTTGCATGCCCATTATTATAATAGTTGTATTATTTCAACCAACGTGAATCTCCTTTCCATCCCTTTAACATTCGGTCTTACCTTCACTGAGTATCCATTTTTTAAGCTAATGCGGTCTGCTCATACAAGTTAATTAGCATTCCTCATAAGCAAACAACATTCTCTTTATAAGAGTCACACTAGATAGCATCTTTTGAAACCAATTTATACTTTCTTCATAGGTCATTCACTGCTATGCATAAAAAATAACTATTTTTGAGATCTATTAATTTATGAACTAAGATAGTACGACATAACTCTTCCTCAGGTTATATTCACTTAAGATTCAAAGTCGTATGTTAGTGATGCGCACACATATCAGAGGTCTGGTCCAATCTAATTCTTCACATTTTCTTATGGACCTAAATTAAAGGAGAGGTGGTTCCTTCCATTTATCATCTGATATGCCCTAACCAAAACAATATGTTCTTAGTTATAAAAAAATTGTTCATATTCAACAAAATGTTAGTGTTAATACATTTGCATTTTTAACATCACTAACAACCATTTGATACAATATGCTTTGTGCATAATCCTAGCAATGGGTGTATTTAACATACCTACTATTTTAGCATCATAATTTTTTTTTAACACCTGATAACTTTCACTGCTTTTTGCAAGAGTTTTAGGGGTGATGTATTTACTCCTTCCTTGAATGATTAGCTTATCAAATTTCGTTTTATAGTGACCTTGTCATCTCCAAGAAATTGTACTACTTTTCTCTCTGAGAAAGGTATCTATAAAGTAAGGTTTACAAATATGTATACCTAACACAGTGGGACCTCTACATTGACTTGCGAACATATCGTCATGAGCTACTTATATTTATCCATTGTTTATAGTGAATTCTAAGACTCAATTCTCCCCAGTTCTTTAGCAGTCCTATATTTTATTGTTAATGACGTAACCCTTTCCCCACTAGTCCTTAACATCAATTGTTCGATAGGTTTTCAATGTAAACTATTACAATTTGTCAACCTTGCAGTTCTAAGAATCTTTTTAACATACCAAAAGTCATTTGTGGCTAGTTCAACTATGATTGCAGGTTTTAAAGGTCACTTTTCAGCAATTCAAAATCCCACATTACTATTCATGACAGAAATTACTATAGTACTTTCATTGACCATGAGTTTTTCTAAAAATACCTATATTAAAATTTATTGGTGCAACTGAAATAAAGATGAAGCAATCACCTTAGTCGTTCGTAAACATCTTCGGAAATAATCAAGGAAAATACCTGTGTACTCATATCATCGTCCTGACATTGAACTAGCAAACGTAATGGAATTGTTTATTGTAACTTTGTGGATATGTTCCACTTTCTCCTGCACAAATACAAGGTCAATAAATATCCATGTTTGGTACATATTAAGGTACATGTGTTGTAGATCAATGCGAACTTATTGTTTTTCTGTTATCACAAGCAAAACTCGATCGTTAGTTCCTAAAATGAAATATGTAGGAGCATTTTGAGCCAAAATGGGCCCAAGTGCTGCAACCTTGTCTCTGATACTATTTTTAATAGACTCATATCAGATAAAACAAAAAAATATATTTTTACAACATTTATTAACGCACTTCGACAATTGTAATAAACCAGGTAAATCCTCAAGTTAAACTCACAAAGTGGGGTAAATTTTTCTCTTATTGCCTATTTAAGAATATTCTCTAGTAAAGCATAATTGTTGTAACATCCCTATGTGAATAATAATTGTCCTAAATACCAAACGATAATTTATACTTCGATTCAACAGAACAACCATTGCTACTCTCAAGCATTTCTCTAGAGTTTAGATTTTATTATCAAGATGTACCTGTAGCCTTGTTAATTACTCATGAAATAATATACCCCCATTTGCGCTATGAATGCTAATAACAGAAACTTTGGATCTAATTCATTCTATTTATATATATATGTGCTTGATCTCAGTAGATAACTACTTAGATGTAGCTTCCAACTATCATTTTGAATACATACCCAATTCTTTTAACCACATTTCAACATAAGTTGACTTGCGACTAGCATACGAGTTTCTTAAGCAATTGAATTCACTATTTCAAGCATTGATCTTTATCCTCAATGTGTCAATCATTAAAGGTGCTGAGTTGTAGATCTACCATCCCCTCAATGTTTTGTTTAAAGGACTAAAGATTATTTATTTCTAACCAATGAAACATGAGAGGCACACTTCCATACCATATCTTTAAAATCTTCCATCAACAATATATTAGTTATCTTAGTGTAACTCGGATACATTACCATTTATATCTTAAGATGTGTAGTAGACAAGTATTTCAACTTCAAGGTATCTTTTGAATGATTTCTAGTGTCTGGACAAAAGTCATTAATGCAACCATACTTTCTTTGATTATCCTTTTCCAAATTAATCAATTTATAAGGTTATACTACAATATGATAAGTACACCAGAAATACAAGTAAAATGAAAACATTTATACACCAAACAAGAGAGATGCCAAAACATTTAAACATAGACAATAGAGATGCCAATATACATGGTTCACCCAATCCATGGGTTATGTCCACAAAACTGTCACATCCTGTGACTCTTATTTCATTAAAAGGTTACAATCTGCAGCAACATTGTTGCCACACTTTTCCTTCTATTCTCCTCTTAAGCCTCTCACCAAGAGTATCTCTAGACTAATCACTATAGAGATCAGGATATGACATGAATTTTATCAAATTATAGCAAGTTTGGTCTAGCCTTCCTAACATGATTAATCCTTCAACCCTCCTTCACTTATGGTAATTCTATTACATTTAAGTTTTAAAACAGAAATAGACCTAGTTCGGTCATACCTAAGGCTTGATATATATAAGGCACATATAACAAGGAGACAACAGCTCCTTTCGAAACCTTGTTGTTCATAAATAGGAAGGTTGCATGCAGACTAGAGCTATAGCTATAAAAACATATGCAAACTTTGCCTCGTAGTTAGAATCATAACTTAACACATAACCTGGAACCAGTATTTGAAATTTTATTTAATAATTTGGATTTTTCCCAATGTAACAAGAACTGAATGCAAAGGCTTGAATCCCTTAACTCGTGTGGACAAGGGGGATTTTGCTCATAATTCAAATCCTTAAACACACGCATAGTTAAAAACATGTTATTTAGTACAATTATGTAGTCATCCAGTCAAAGACTAACTCCAGAATTCATACCCACAAAAATTGAGATCGCTATCAAGGAATGGTTGTGCCTCAGGTTGGATTTGCAAAAATGGAAAACTCTATATACACAAAGGAACATTCCAGAGTATGCCCTACGCGGCATTTGGAATCATATACAGTAGTCAGATCACACAATTCCAATCTGAAAACCCTATTCATAAAACAATAGGAAAAGGTACAAATACTGACTATGGTTCAATCCTCGGTACTAATGTAGGCATTTATGAAGGTGATTACAGTTATCAGACATGCATATTCTATGCAGGCAAAAGGGAGAAGCAATAGAGCTTGGATATTTGTCACATGCATTGGAATGCTAAGGAGAAGTCTAGATCGTTGATCATGGGGAATGCAGGTGGATACTTTAGATTTGAACCAAGATATAAACCCCAAGCATTCCATAGATAACCCATGCTATTGTGGGAACATCTAGAAACATTAGAGATTAGTATCCTATATCACTCCATGGGTTACGCTGATGCCTGGGAAAAATGATTGGAAAGACCCTAGAATTTTAATTGTACTCATAAGCACAGCTCTTGCATATACAATTCCATTTAGCAGTCAAGGGTGTAAGGTCGTAGCTACCAACTAGATCTGGCAGATTGGACTCTAGCAACGGCAAGGTATAGATCCTGACCATAAGTTACATATCCTACTGGTCGGATTAGGACTAAGCTGTAGCTCAAAAAGGAGAACCCAGATATCGTAGAACTCAATCACAAAGTGAATGAGATCATAGGCATACACTTCGGAATAAAATCATCCGCAATAGAACTGCAATGTGTGTATCAACTAGAATGTCCCAATGATAACCAAAGTGATATGGGTTGCATAGATACAAGCTGAAATCGCAAGATGATAACTGCGAAATATATATATAAACCTAGGATTTAAAATCGCAAACATTAAACTGGGTACATCAATTCAGAATCTACTCAAGCTGACACTAGAGAATACCACCGGTCTAAGGACTAGACTAGGAATTCTCCCAATCATGAGAACGACAGCAGCAATATCACATGCGGAGCACTGTGATTTTTTCAATGATCACATCATAGATGTAATAGTTAAAAAGTAAAGCGTATAAATTGTAAGCCCCTTTGCAAGAATAAGGAATCGTACACAAGTTCCATAGGTCATACATCAGTACATTTCGCAGGCTCAGAGAGTACCATAACGCCATGCTTGCTATCAGTCAAATGCAAGCAGTTTCTAGGTCTGAAATAGTTAAGAAAACCATACTCATAGTGATCAACTTAGACATGGTATTGTTTGTAGAGGCATGTAGGTCCATGCCGCAAGGGTCTGCCAGTACTTGGGCTAGTGCAGATCAACTCTACAAAAGAAAAATTCCACTGTTTCTTCCTTTAGCTGACATTCTAAATTTTTTCGAAATGTGACGTCTAATGAGCAGTTGATTTCCTCCCCCTCATCAAGCTTTCACCACTTCCTAAATAACCAGGGAAGTAATGGTTTTCTTTTCTCTTCTCAATGTGTTCCAAGCTTCCCCAGATGAAGGCAATAATCCTGCCACCAATTTTGCTGAGGTGGTATCCCTCAAATTCATAGTCAAGTAATTGCTTCTAGTGCATGCGCCGAACCCCCAAAATAGTCTTTTAATATTTCCTTTAACTAAAACCCATTGATTAAGAAAATAATGCATGTTGCACACCCTAATAAATACTTGTCAAAAATATCTTTATCATAGGTAAGCAAACTTTACATAACTTTATCCTTTTAATAGTTAATTATCCTTTTATTTAGGATTATTCCTGCTTCGTGTCATTATAAGGGATCCTAAATACTTAAACTATTTTACTCATCATGTCAATCGATGTAGGCCTCTCCCTATGGCCATTTATTATATATATATATGCATACATGTATATATAATGCTCTTTATATACTACCCCAATATATGTCAAGTATAATATAGGTCTCTATGTACATTGGTCTAGGTAGGGGCTATTTTACCATTTAATATATTAAACGGTGTATGCTAGCGAAGATATCTCTCTTTTCATACTTTAAGTGGCCATGACCTATGGTCCTTTTTAACCATTAATTTCTTAGGTTGGTTTCCCCTCTTAAATTTTAATTACTTGACTCCTTTATTTCGTGTAAAAATGATTGCGATTCCCTTTAACTGGGGTTAGTCGTAATAGGATTTATTGAGTATGGTATCCAATTTGGGATAATCTCCATGAAGTAGGAATTCCCTTACACGGTGAGTCCTTATTTCCAATACTTCCCTAATCAAGATGATATGTACAACTGCGCCATCGAGTTATGGCTCCCCGACCATTCGTTTTTTAGCTGTAGTGGGCTTAGTTTCCCGTCGTTAAGCTGCCTCAAAGTCTTAGGTCTCTTGAGTTTATCCTTTAGGTAAATGAATCATATTGAATTCTGGGTCTTGCTTCTGGTAGGGCCTTACCCTTGACCTCCTCACCAGAACAATTACAATAAACATTTTTACAATTACAAAGTATTCAGGGTACAACAAATTGGATATTACATCCTCCCTCCCTTGAAAATAACACCGTCCTCGGTGTTCCAGTTTCTAGCCAATTTGTTTCATCTCATGAGTCATCTTTCTTGGCCCGTCCTTTCTGTTTTGATTCCCCCTTCGCAAGTCACCCTTTTCTAGACTTGTAGTTTTCCTTTCACAAGATTAGGGCTTCCAAGAATTTATTTTTAGTAAAACATGTCAAAATTTTATAATTCCACATACAGCGTAAACAATGTGCCTTTTTTGACACCATAACTTGAATGATGGAAAACAATTATTCTAGTCTTTATAATAACACATAGTTATTTTTCAATAATGTACTTGATTTATGAGAAATCCATTTGGAGACTTAACTACCCCTTCACCTGAGGTAATCCTTTCTTTACATTTACACACTAAGACATGTAACAGTTTATATACTTGGAAAAATTCGTTAACCCAGTTTTTTGTTTGTTATTTTCCGAACTCTGACTTGAGTTCTTTTACAAATTTCTGTGTGCACTTACGATTGAGGTTACTCTCCCTTTTGATCACTAGTCAAGAGTTTTCTCCTCATTGACATCAAACAACATCCTATCTTTTTGATGTCCAGTTTTGCCTAGGTCTTGATATTGATATCATAAGTCTTTTATGGTTCTCATCAAGCCTCCTCGCTTGAGTGCAGGAACCCCTGCCACCCAAAAATACGGTAGAGTGAGATCATCAATTTTTCTTGCCACATCATATGATTAACAACAATGTGCTCACGCGGAAATCATTTTCCTAACACCATTGTGCTCCCACAACATGCATGCCTAACACCGATGTGCTCACATGGAAATCACGTTCCTAACATCACTGTGCTCCTGTAGCATGTATTTTTCCTTATTCGTTTTTAATGTTAATTACAACCTTTTAATTTTTGTGACACCCATTCTAAGATGATCAATGTGACTTTACTGTCATTGTCCTAATTCATGAAATTGGCTTCATGGTTAACATCTATCGATAACAATAATTTTCATCCATTTAATCAATATTTCCTATGTTGTAGTGATTTGTACCCTTACCATCATTCCTGTTCCACTCCAATATTTATAATAAACACTCACTTAACTTTCACCTTTTAGATCACTTATTTACAAGTGGATTTAAAATCCATGTCTCACATTGATCGTGACAATGGTCAAATATTGGTAAAGCCCTGCAATGTCAGTACCGTAACATCATAACCCACAGTTAAACATAAAAACCTTGATATCCAACAATTAAATCAAGATAAAAGTAAAGCATCACTCATTCTTTAATGGTTTGACTCTGGATATTCTTACTAAAAGTTGACTTCGATTGATAGCATTCCTCACATAATCCTGCAATGTTATTATATAACATTACACAACATTCATCAACTTATTATTTTCAATATCAAATATCTTTAGGAATCCTCACTCGTCTATATTTGGATAATTAATAGTGAAGGGATATTCCAACTTTACACCATATTCATGAGTGGCAAGCTAGGGACATCGAAATTCCAATAACATCAGTAATTCAAATTAAATTGCTTACCATATTTTTGTATCTCAACTACTTATGTCAGGACTGATGATGTTCTTGTTCATCCAAATAAGGGTCTCTATATTCAGTGCAATCTTTTAATATAACTTGAAGCATTATTTATTTTATGCACAAGACATTTTTCCATTCACTTTGGCTACTTTGTAGCCTAAGTTCATAAGTAATCTAGTTCCACCTTTCCTAAAGGGAAATAAATTTAAAACACCATTGCTGCAAAGAGCAATAGCCTTTCTATGTGAAACCCAATACTTAGGATTAACTTGCATGTCCATTATTATAATAGCTATATTACTTCAACCAACCTGAATCTCCTTGCCATCCATTTAACATTTGTTCTTACATTCACTTAGTATCCATTTTGTAAGCTAATGCGGTCTACTCATACAAGTTAATTAGCATTCCTCATAAGCAAACAACATTATCTTTATAAGAGTCACACTAGATATCATCTTTTGAAAACAATTTATAATTTCTTCTTAGGTCACTCACTGCTATGCATACAAAATAACTATTTTCGAGATCTATTAATTTCTGAACTAAGATAGTATGACATAACTCTTCCTTAGGTTATATTCATTTAATATTCAAAGTCGTATGTTAGTGATGCGCACACATATCAGAGGTTCTGGTCCAATCTAATTCTTCACATTTTCTTATTGACCTAAACTAAAGGACAAGTGGTTCCTTCCATTTATCATCTGATATGCCCTAACCAAAAAAATATGTTCTTAGTTATAAACAACTTGTTTAGATTCAACAAAATGTTAGTGTTAATACATTTGCATTTTTAACATGACGAACAACCATTTGATACACTATGCTTTTTGCATAATCCTAGCAATGGGTGCATTTAACATACCTACTATTTTAGCATCAGAATTTTTTTTTTACACCTGATAACTTTCGCTGCTTTTTGCAAGAGTTTTAGGGGTGATGTATTTACTCCTTCCTTGAATGATTAGCTTATAAAATCCTGTTTTATAGTGACCTTGTCATCTCCAAGAAATTGTACTACTTTTCTCTCTCATAATGGTATGCATAAAGTAAGGTTTACAAATATGTATACCTAACACAATGGGACCTCTACATCGACTTGCCAACATATCATCATGAGCTACTTATATTTATCCATTGTTTATAGCGAATTCTAAGACTCAAATCTCCCCAATTCTTTAGCAGTCCTATATGTTATTGTTAATGACATAACACTTTCCCCACTAGTCCTTAACATCAATTGTTCGATAGGTTTTCAATGTAAACTATTACAATTTGTCAACCTTGTAGTTCTAAGAATCTTTTTAACATACCAAAATTCATTTGTGGCTAGTTCAACTCTGCATGTAGGTTTTAAAGGTCACTTTTCAGCAATTCAAAATCCCACATTACTATTCATGACAAAAATTACTATAGTACTTTCATCGACCATGAGTTTTTCTAATAAGACCTCTATTAAAATTTATTGGTGCAACTCAAATAGAGATGAAGCAATCGCCTTAGTCGTTCATAAACATATTCGGAAGTAATAAAGGAAATAGCCACATACCTATGTACTTATATCATCGGCCTGATATTGAACTAGCAAAAGCAATGGCCTTCTTTATTGTAACTTTGTTGATATGTTCCACTTTCTCTTGCACAACTACAAGGTCAATAAATATCCGCATTTGGTACATCTTAAGGTACCTGTGTTGCAGTTCAATGTGAACTTGTTGTTTTTCTGTTATCGCAAGCAAAACTCGATCGTTAGTTCCTAGAAAGAAATATGTAGGAGAATTTTGAGCCCAAATAGGCCCAAGTGCTGCAACCTTGGCTCTGATACTATTTGCAACAGACTCATATCAGAAAAACAAAACAAATTCTTTCTACAACATCTATTACCGCACTTTGACAATTGTAATAAACCAGGTAAATCCTCAAGTTAAACTCACAAAGTGGGGTAAATTTCTCTCTTCTTGCCAATTTAAGAAAAATATCTAGTAAAGAATAATTGCTGTAACATCCCTATGTTAATAATAATTGTCCTAAATACCAAACAAGAATTTATACTCTGATTCAACAAAACAACCGTTGCTACTCTCAAGCATTTCTCTAGACTTTAGATTTTGTTATCAAGATGTACCTGTAGCCTTGTTAATTACTTATGACATAATATACCGCCATTTGCGCTATGAATGTTAATAATAGAAACATTGGATCTACTGCATTCTGTTTATATATATACATGCTCGATCTTAGTGGATAACTACTTAGATGTAGCTTCCAGCTATCATTTTGAATACATACCCAATTCTTTTAATCACATTTCAACATACGTTGACTTGCGACTAGCATACGAGTTTCTTAAGCAATTGAATTCACTATTTCAAGCATTGATATGTATCCCCAATGTGTCAATCATTAAAGGTGTCGAGTTATAGATCTACCATCCCCTTAAGTGTAATATTTTTTGTTTAATGGACTAAACATTATTTATTTCTAACCAATGAAACATGAGAGGCACACTTCCTTATCATTTCTTTAAAATCTTCCATCAACAATATATTAGTTATCTTAGTTTAAATCCGATACATTACCATTTATATATTAAGATGTGTGGTACACAAGTATTTCATCTTCAAGATATATTTTGAATGATTTCTACTATGCGGACAAAAGTCATTAATGCAACCATACTTTCTTTGATTATCCTTTTCCAAATTAATCAATTGATAAGGTTATGGTATAATATGATAAGTACACCAGCAATACAAGAAAAATGAAAACATTTAGACACCAAACAAGAGAGATGCCAAAACATTTAAACATAGACGAGAGATGCCAATATACGTGGTTCACCCAATCCATGGGTTACATCCACAAAACTGTCACATCCTTTGACTCTTATTTCATTAAAAAGTTACAATCTGCAGCAACATCGTTGCCATATTTTTCCTTCTATTTTCCTCTTAACTCTCTCACCAAGAGTATCTCTAGACTAATCACTACATATATCAGGCTACGACATGAATTTTATCAAATTCTATCAAGTTCGGTATGGCATTCCTAACATGATTAGTCCTTCAACCCACCTTCAATTATGGTAATTCTATTACATTTATGTTTTAAAACAGAAATAGACCTAGAAGGTGATACCTAAGGCTTGATATTTATAAGGCGCATATAGCAACGAGACAACCACTCCTTTCCAAACCTTGTTAATCATAAATAGGAAGGTTGCATGCAGACTAGAGTTGTAGCGATAAAATGTTAGTTCTTCAGCATTAATCTAGCATTATTAGGATCTTTAAGTGAGAGAATAACAAGCACAACAATAAAAAACAAGAGACAATGAAAACAATGTTTTTCCTCGGGGAAACCATAAAGAAGGAAACCTTGTAACTTCCTCAGAGATAGAATCAACACCAAAATAGAAAAGCCCAAAATAGTAAGTGATATCCCGGCAACAGTAATCTTCTTCTTGTCTAGCCCCAGTGTCTTCTCCTTTCTCAACTAAGTGCTACACTTGAGTGTGGATGCGTTGTGTGATAAATAGAGACTCCAGTTCTCTATTTATACTAATAATGGCATGACTAAAACCCTACTAGGGCCGACCTCTACAAGGAGAGTCTAATAACCCTAGTGCTCTCGAACTGCGGGGACTTTAACCCTTAGACAATGGGAGCGTTACTCACTATGACTTGACATGACTTGTTTACATAATAGGTCCTTTCGATCGAAACATCAGGTCATGACAACATGACTCAATTAAATAATAGATATATCTTGGAATAAACGTTGGGTTACAAGACATAAGATACATAGATGAATACATTCCGAAGTTACAAATACATCAACACTCCCTCTTAACTAGGAAGGTATTCTTTAGACACAATTTTCAGCACTGGTCTTCTTCTCTCAATCAGCTGGATCATCTCGCCATCTTCAAGTCTTCTTCATCTATGAGTCTTCTTATTTTTCTTCAAGTCTTATTCGTCTTTGAGTCTTCAAGTCATCTTCTTTCTCTTCATCATGGTATCTGCATCATCATGACTACTGGCTCATCATTGCTGGATCATCACTCGATCTGAATCATCATCAAGTCTGGATCATCTCATCTAGATCACTTGATTTGGATCATTGAGTCTAGATCATCACTTGATCTGGATCGTCATCAAGTATGGATCATCTCATCTGGATCACTTGATCTAGATCATCATAATCAAGTTTGGATCATCATCTGCTATCTCATAATGGTGCTATCTTGATTCTTCTTGTCACAGGAAGTTCTACAGATTCAATCCTATAGGCCTACCTTTCATGTAGGTCTTCATCAGTGCTTATATCTAACACTTAAGTCAGATTGGCACGCCCAGGTCTTACATCTGACCACATCTTTCCAGAAAGGCACGCCCAACACTCACATCTAACCTCATCTTGTCAGAAAGGCCCAGCACTCACATCTGACCTCATCTTATCAGAAAGGCTCAACACTTATATTCGATCATGTGCAAGCACATTGCATCAAAAAGGATATGCACTTAAATTGTTGGGATATAGGGAAGACCCAGGTTTTATACCTTTAACTTCGCCCCAACAAAAGACCCACAGTGTTGGCCCTTTCGGCAACAACCTGCGAACAGGTTGCAGTCTCACCCGAAACAGCTATGGGATGCCGCAAAACCAGGTTTCTGCGAGTAGAAGAGGGATATTACTTTACCTTTAGCTTTTAACATATTATAAATATAAATCACAAAGCTTAACATTCACTTATTTAGCTTCGTGGTTAGATAAACAAACAGTGCCTTGCACAACCCTTTCCTGGGAATTCACAGCGAAGTTATTATCTAGCAGTGATCTCTACTTATCAGATATATAGATATTAATGCATGAAAGAAACACAACAGAAATTGCACACAGAACCACGACACAAGATATAACGTGGTTCACCCCCAGTGTAGGGGTTACGTCCATAGAACTATGTTTTATTCAATCTTTCTACAAAAACCACAGTTCTGATCTGCGCACTCAGCTGCAGATCCCTTTAGTCCTCAAAGCCGCACACATAGCTGCATGCCTCTGCGCACACAGCTGCAGATTTCCTTATCACCCAAAACCCTCTGCGCACACAGCTGCAGAGGTCGTCCATGCACACAGCTGGGACTTAACCTTTTCTTACAAAATTAGCCTTAGCTTCGCATCAATTCCTTTTACACAAAAATCCTAACCTGACTTATTTACAAGAGTGCCTATTTATACAACGCACTAATTACAAAACCATGGGCTTACACCATGGGCACCCCGGACCCTAAACCCTGGACTTAAACCATGGGTTTATTACAAAAAGAGGACCTTGACTCAACCCTGACACCCCTAAGACTATTTTGAGTCATAACTCCGCTTATACTTGGACAAAAACCGCAAAGTTACCAAAATTAGGGACCGTTAAGGTGCGTTCCCCAACAGGCCCCTAAGACTCACCAGTGTCCCGTCCCGGGACACTCTGCTATTCTTCTGATCCACGAACTTTGTCGATGAGGAGAGCGTACTGATTGTTGAGGCCGCACATAATACTGTCAGCCGCTTGCTCCTTTTCGACCAATTCCTGCAATACTGTGGCTGATGCTTCTCTGGACTTCTCCTGCGCGAATGCATCATATTCCTTCAGAACTTTGAGTTGGGTGTCCATATTAGTACTTAACTCAAAAGCTTCGTTGATAAGCGGCTGCAGAGAATTTTCCACTTCTGTTGCTCTTGCCCTGCATGACTCAATTTCCTGCTAGAGTTTGTTGCTTCGCTTGACCTTGAGCATTTTCTCCATAGGAAGCAGAGTCTTAATTGCAACTTTTACTTCATCCAACTCTGTCTATTGCTTCCTAATGGTTTCTTGCAGCTGTCCGACTTCTGGATGTTCCTGCAGTGTAGTCCAAGACTCAACGCTATCTTCTAGCAGCTTTGCTGTGCTACCCACAATATCTGAAATTTCCACTGCTAATGCCTGAATATCTGCGCGGCGCTGTTCTTTGACCTCAGGGGGAGTTTCCGGAGGGATGCACAGTTGAAGCTCCATGATCTAAGTCTTATGTGCTTCTTTGAGTGTCTCAATCTCACTGCGAGACTGCTGTGCGTAGTCTTTCATCCTAACTACTCTTTATTCTTGCTCTTCCACCAGCTGTACGTCGAAGTCGGGAAGACTTCGACATGCTTCATCCAAAACTCGGACTAGTGTAATCCTCTTACGTTCTGCATCCCTCTTTCTCTGTTCCATGGCCTCCAGCTATGCTGCGAGGCTATCATTTTGCTTCCTGGTATCTTGCAACTGTTCTTGTGAGTAGCGGTCTCGGGCCTAGATTTCCTTCGCAATAGCTGACTGGCAGAGATGTAATTCCATCATGGACATCTTGGTATAATCGATTCCTACTACCCTGCTCATCTTTGCGTGGGATGCTGCGTCAATTATGATGAGGGCAGCACTTGACACTTTGCCCTTGTTTTCTCTAGCAGGCCATTGCCTTAGTTCGGGCTGTGCGCTTACCGGGGAACTACTTGCTGAAGTGCCAGTCACCGATTTCTCCGCTAAGTCTTTCAACTCCGAAACATGCTTCGCTACACCGGTGAGGGCCTGTAGGTGCATATCTGCAAATTCTGACCATTTCTGGATGAGAGTTTCTGTGGACTTCGATAGAGCCTGAGAAAACTCCTCACTTTTCAGGGTGGCCTCTTCGACAATATTCTTGTCCTTCGACGCTTTTGTTTTCTTTCAGGACTACGGTTTGTCTACTTCCTCTGCTTCTGGTGTCTTGCACTTATGCTGCCTATTAGGGTCTGAAGTAGTTTTAACCGACTCATCTGCTTCTTCTTCGTCATCTCCATTTCCACCATCTCCTCCATGGTCGCTTTCAGTCTGCTGCGACTCATTTTGTTCGTCACTGTCTTCGGGTGGGTCTTGCTGCTGCATGTGGCTGGGTCTTGCACCCATATCAGTGACAGGAGGAACAGGAATCTTAGGTTTTGTTCCTACGTCTTTTAACCATTCTGTTGGCCACTGCTGTACTACCGCGAGGATGTCAGCTTTAGTCACTACATATGGCAACTTAAACCATTGATGCTTCTTATCTGTGCAAGCCTGGATAAAAATATGGTGCATATCGGCCCTGAAATTGAACGCACCATCATACTAAGAGAACAACTCATTACTGATCCATCGGGTTTTTATAATCTCAAATGAGATACTCATCATATAAAAGGCAAATACATAGTTTGTCATCTGTTGGTGGGTTTTATCCTATGAAACCCAGAGCGATGCGTACCTGGCTGCACCAGGAATATGCGCCGGTAAAACAACAAACTGTGTTTCAGTAGGTTCTTGCCCGCCTACCAGTGCGATGAGGACAATCAACCATGAGTAGTGGAAGGGACGACCCTTCTCCTGTGCGTTGCAAGCTTCTTCAAGGAATTCATTCGCAAGATATGCTTCCCGGTTGTAGCTGTAGCCTTCAGCGCAGTTGATAGCAATTTTGATGACCGGGGCAGGCACTTCAGTTGGTCTGCATTTCTGTATAATTTTGCATGCTAAGAGCTTAGCTGCGAAGCGGATGTTCTACTCTTGAATCGCAGAAGTGTGATACCCACGTTTCCCCTTCGTCAAGCCAAAGTGTTCCTTCATGCTTTGTGCGAGCTTCATATCTTCGTGCTTTGAGGGAAATTCTATCCCCGGATCAGGCCCTGCCATTGGTAAGCCGGTGATCCTATGAATGAGCTCACCATTAATAAGAATTTTCTTGTCGTCGATCCATAGGTGGCCGTCATGGACTAACGCCAGCAGCTGCTTGACCACAATGGTGACTTGTGTGCTGCAGCCAAAATGGAGAACATCAAGCATCTTGAGCAGACCAGCTCGATCCATGCCGGTATCCCATTGTTTTACTTCCAGCACTGTCGCACTAGTCTCTGGATATTTAACAAAGTGTAAGTATTGGGATTGTGCAAACTGTGGAAACCTCCCACGATCATTTGTGTCGTGGTCATTATACTTAATCCAGTCTATTCTTCCTGTCATCATTCTGACTAGCTGTACACCCGATGGGAGTGAAGGGGTGCATATAGTGAACTTAGCACTCCGCCGAGGCTAAAGATATGGTGGCTGCTGCAGGGCAATGTCCTCATCCCTTTCAAGTGGGATCTCTGCTGAGCCAGGTGGATTCATCCCAGGATCCTCTGATGTTTTCCCTGATGGCTTATGTCTGTCTTCGTTCCGCTTAGAACGAACTTCAGGATTAAACTATTTCCTGGTAGATTGTGTCTGCATTGGCGGGGTCGGTGTTGATAGAGTGTCTTCACAGACTGCAGGCTCAGGAGGGGGGGTGAAAATGTGCTGCAGACCCATCTATTCAAATTCTCTCAATAAGTCCTCGAGTGCACGCTCAGCTGACATGGGTTCAATTGTGAAACTCAAGGAAATGCGAAATGCGATTTCCCTGTACCCTGATGTCTTCATATATAATCCATCGACCAAATCTTCCATAAATGTGCATTGAAGGCGCCAAATCTGGCAAGGATTCTTTTTCCACGGCGCTAGGTTTCGACAGATATCAATAGGACAGGTAATTAAGGAAATTAAAATACTGGCGCCGCCAAATCGGCAGTGTTCCAATGGTCGGCTTTTGGGCTGCAGCACAACTAGATCTGCAGCTGCGTCGCAATAAGGACCATTGACACCATATTGACCTTCGGTACATCCTGACAAATTCTGCAACCCAGCTGTGAGCTTCAATCTCACAGGTCGGTACTTAGTTATTTCTGTGTCACCAAACATATCAACATGCTGAAACCTAAGAACCGTATACCAGTTCATTGCTACAGCTGTGCGGATATGGACAAGCCTATGTGCCCGTCGAGGTACATGTTTCCATACTTCGTAACGGGGCTCCAAGTGTTCCTCCAGTCCACTCTACCCATCAAACCTGCTGTGCACCTCCTGGAGATGATCCACACATCTTAAGCAAAGAGATTTCTGACAACCTTCCCAACTAGGAATGTACTTCTTATGGTTATCCCTCTTTCTTGCTGCGGTGGCACGGAATGCTGAATCCAGAGTCTCTCGTGTCTGTGAAGCTGGCATCTGTTCTGAGAAATTTGCACTAAACTCTGTTGGGTCTGTCGAACCTTCAAAAACGGGTAAGGCCTTTCTAAGCCATCTGAGAGACTTGGTAATTTGGGCACATCTATGTCCATGGAGCTCATACAATCGGTTCTGTCAATTCTCTAAACCATCATCTGAGTCCGTCATACAGGAGCTGTCACACTGCCAATCCATAATACCTTCGGCACTGGGGTCAACATAATATTCTTCCTTCGCTGTAATGTTATAGATGTGCTCCAGAACATCCTGATCTTCGTCTCTGAGTGGTTCTGTGTATCTTTCTCCTTGTGAGGGATCCAATGGTAGGATGACTCGCAACTCTTTCCCTTCGAAATTCATTTGTTTCTTCTTAAGGTTAATAACTGCAGCATTCGCCATTGCCCATTCAATTCCTAACAAGGCTGGATAGGGATTGTTGTCGTCAATGATCTCAATAACTTCGAATTCTGCTACAGTACAGACACCATCAATATCTACTGGAACATTAGGGAATCGTCCTAGGGGAACAATCTTCTACTGATTGGCTAATCTCAACTGTATAGGGGACCAGGCGAGGGTAGGTTGTCCCATTTTTTCCCAAGTTTGCTTGGTTAAGACATTTACCTCTGATCCTAGGTCCAATATAACATCAGTCATATCATACCCTCCTATCTGGGCATTCAATCTCATTTCCCTACCAGTTCTTCGGACACGATTAATAGTTTTCTCCTTGTTAACTCTTCTCTGAGGTTCACAGAAAGCAAGAACTTTTTGCAACTCCTTTAAAGCATTCTGATTCCTTAAGAGTTTCATACAGCTCTGTAACAAGGAGGACAGTGTACTTACTTCACCCATCGAAGCTTCTTGCGGCTACGACTGCTGCTGATGTGGCTGCGCAGGTGCTACTACTGTGGTAGAATCCCCAAAATCTTACTGGGTTTCCATGAATGTCTTGTTTCCTCTTTCAATCTCAAAGGCGGGGACTTTCAAGGGGGCCTGACGAACCCAAGCCTGTTTCTCAGCAGACTGTATATGCGTCATAGCTCCACTTCTGGCAACAACATTAACGACGGGGCCAAGTCTTTGGTCGACTGAAAGCATCTGAAGATTCTGAGTAGGGGAACTGTTTCTTTCCTGAATCTTAGCTATCAACTACGGGAACTGCTCAATCACATGGTCTACTGCGTGGCAATACCAACATGTCGTAGTGGGGTTCCGACAGTCGCGAGCTAGATGTCCGCCCTGGTTACAGTTATAACACACCACCTGACCGCATCCTCTACCAGCCATACCACCACGACGGCCTCCAAAACCACCTCTTCCTGATGCACCACAGCGGTATCCATAGCCATCATTACTCGGTCCCTCATTTTGTACCCGATAGGCATCATAGGTGCTTTCTCTCATGAGGTCATAACTGCAACACTCATATTCATTATGTCCTATGGACTTACAGAATTTGTAGTAAGGGTTCTTCGGGACTGGCACATACCTGTGTAGCAGATAGCAATTCTCAGGTCGATGCTGGCCAGTTGTCCGACAGATCTTGCAGTATAGAACAGTAGGGTTGAATGGGTTTGGCGCACCAGTATGCTAGTAATTCCTTGCCATAGGACACTATTCCTTGTCATGACCTTCTATCCGACATTCTGTGCACCAAACCTCTTTGCGTCCGATTTTTCCTTTCTTCATATCATGAAGCTCCGGAGCCATCGCTGCCAACTGGACTTGAATTTGAGCAAACCATAGTTGTCTTCGACAGGAGCGGTTTCAAGCTTCATCGCTATTTCCAGAGCCTCCTGCTGGTCAGCAACCTTCTGCTGCATGAGTGGAGTTCTGATATGCGGTAGCAACGCTGAAATAAACCATTCTTTGTGCTGCGCAGGTCCAATGGGGAAACTGACTTGGTCTAGCAGAACTTTGAATCTTTGATCAAAATCCCACACTGATTCTCCATGCCTCTGTTGAATCTCTTTCAACTCTATGATACACTGCAATTTAGATTTCGGCTTCTTAAATTCCTTTATCATTGCTGCTTTTATATCAGGCAATGCATGGTTCTGAGTGCTGGAGAACTTCATGAACCACGCTAGATCACGGTCTCAGAAAGAAGTAACCAGTTGTGCTCTTTTTGTATCTTGATCTGTAATAGACTTAACAGTCCACACTGCTTCACATAGAAACCAGAACTGTTCTGGATCCTCTGATCCAGTTCCTTTGAAAACAGGTAACTTAATGTCATCATGCATATGGGCCATAGTGGATCTAGGGGGACTGAAAGTAGGGGGGGGGGGACTTACTGGGGTAGACTGACCTGCGACAGGAGTACTCATGCTAGGGTGAATTTCAAACTGCGACGGGTTCTCGAGGATAATAGGTCTTCCCTGCAGGGTTACGAGAGGGTTTCCAACAGAAGGGGTTTCCTCGGGTTCTGAATCGACAGGATTTACAGGGGAATACTCGGCTGGCTGACCCTAGGAATAGGATCCAAAATCTTGCTTGTACCTTTTTCGACTTCGCAGCAAACCACTTTGCTCGTCAAAGGTGTTGTCACTTGCAAACATAGGTTAGTAATACAAAATCTAACAGTCTGATTCAATGAGCAGTATATCTTTTTCAGCTAATAGCATTTTAATTCTCAAACTAAATGAAAACAAAAAGTTACCCCTGGGTCCTTTGAAAAACTGTCGCTCGGCTTCACTAAAGGATGTACTCGTGTCGATGGCGAACTCCATCACAAAGGCTTCAAGGGTTCGCGTTGTCCAGAAATCAACAGCGCGGGATATCTCGTTTTTCACCCTTTTCAGTATATTAATTCTCGCGGGGGTCCAAGCAGGAAACTGACGTTATTGAAAGTTCGTCCTTCTCTCTGTTAACTTGGATAAACACTGGTGCAACTCTATGTGGATACTACCAAATAAAATTTCATAAACATCACCAAAAACATACCTTTGTAAAAAGCCGTTTGCACTACGACGCGGATCTTTGTTTTCTTGCTCAGCAAAGTTCAGATAAGTCTTGTCAAGCCAATCACTAATTTCCTTCATAGAAGGTCTCCAAAACATATCCCTCGAGGTAGGACATAAACCCCTCTTGAGAAGATACTGAGTTCAACCGGCAATAGAACCAATTTGTTGGGATATAGGGCAGACCCGGGTTTTATACCTTTAACTTCGCCCCAACAAAAGACCCACAGTGTTGGCCCTTTCGACAACAACCTGTGAACAGGTTGCAGTCTCACCCGAAACAGCTATGGGATGCCGCAGAACCAGGTTTCTGCGAGCAGAAGAGGGATATTGCTGTACCTTTAGCTTTTAACAAATTATAAATATAAATCACAGAGCTTAACATTCACTTATTTAGCTTTGCGGTTAGATAAACAAACAGTGCCTTGCAGAACCCTTACCTGGGAATTCACAGCGAAGTTATTATCTAGCAATGATCTCTACTTATCAGATATATAGATATTAATGCATGAAAGAAACACAACATAAATTGCACATAGAACCACGACACAAGATATAACGTGTTTTACCCCCAATGTAGGGGTTTCGTCCACAGAACTGTGTTTTATTTAATCTTTCTACAAAAACCACAGTTCTGATCTCTGCACTCAGCTGCAGATCCCTTCACTCCTCAAAGCCACGCACATAGGTGCAGGCCTCTGCGCACACAGTTGTAGATTTCCTTATCACCCAAAACCCTCTATGCACACAGCTGCAGAGGTCGTCCATGCACACAGCTGGGACTTAACCTTTCCTTACAAAATTATCCTTAGATTCACATCCATTCCTTTTACACAAAAATCCTAGCCTGACTTATTTACAAGAGTGCCTATTTATACAGCGCACTAATTACAAAACCATGGGCTTACACCATGGGCACCCCGAACCCTAAACCCTGAACTTAAACCATGGGTTTATTACAAAAAGAGGACCTTGACTCAACCTCGACACCCCTAAGACTATTTTGAGTCATAACTCCACTTATACTTGGACAAAAACCGTGGAGTTACCAAAATTAGGGACCGTTAAGGTGCGCGCCCCAACATACATCCAAACCCATCTTTTCAGAAAGGAACAGCACTCACATCTAACCATGTGTAAACACATTGTGCCAGAATGGCTTAGCACTTTATCCAACCTCATCTTGTTGAAAAGGATCTGCACTTACATTCTGACCATGCATGAAGCGTCACATCAGAAAGGGCATGCACTCACATCTGATCATGGAGGAACTAATCCTACCATCACATCAGAATGGCCCCCAGTCCTAGACTGAGCTACCTGGTAAGTGACCAGGTGCCTCCATTCCTAGAATGGCAATTGCCCTTACATCTGACCTACTCGTCAAAATGGCCAACACTCACATCAGACATGGGAGGAACCTAATCCTTTATCCATGCCAAAATGGTTCAGCCCTTATATCTGATCAAGTGGGAACACATCCCTCTATCACATCAGAATGGCTTCTCAGTCCTAGACTGAGTTTTCTTGGTAACTGACCAGGTGCCTCCATTCCTAGAATGGCAGTTGCCCTTACATATGTCCTACTCGAAAGAATGTCCAGCACTCATATCTAACATGGAAGGAACCAATCCTCTCATCATGACAGAATGGCTCAGCCCTTACATCTGACCATGGAAGGAACTAATCCTCTCACCATGTCAGATTGGCTATGGGTCTCATCACTTTCTCTTGGAGGAAACCTCGATCTAGATAACACCAAGCTTCTTCCTAAAGTACTCGAACTTCATCCTAGCCAATGGCTTCATTAATAAATCAACTATCTATTCCTCCATCTCAACATACTGGAGCTTCACTGCTCCTTTCTCCACCATATCCCTTATATAGTGATACTCGATCTTGATATGCTTAGACTTGTCATGGAACACTGGATTCTCTGACAACTTCACACAACTCTTGTTGTCACAATGTATACAAGTAGCATCCAATTGGAGATGAAATATATCAGACAATAGCTTCTGCAGCCATACTGCCTCACAACTAGTTGAATAAGCTGCTACATACTCTGCTTCAGCTGTACTCAATGCCCCACATGATTTCTTCCTGATAAACCAAGAGATCACACCTGATCCCATACTGAAGCAACACTCTAAAGTGCTCTTCCTATCAATGGCACTACCTGCCCAATCTGAATCAACATAAACCTCTAGGTTAATCTTCTATTTCGCATCGTACTTGAGCCCATAATCAACTGTACCCCTTAGGTACCTTCGAATATGCTTTGCAGCAATCAAGTGAACATTTCTTGGATCTGTCAAGAACTGGCTCAAGGTGTTCACAGCAAAGCAAATTTCTAGTCTTGTGTTCGTCAGGTACATCAAGGACCCAATCATCTGACGATACATCGTGGCATCAACCATCTCTGATGAAGCATCACTCAATAGCTTCAGGTCCGGTGCCATAGGTGTAGCCATAGTCTTGCAGTCCATCATCCCAAATCTCTTTAGAATCTCTACTGCATTCTTCCCTTGCCCAAGGAAGATTCCATCTGAGCTCTTCCACACCTCCATACCTAGGAAACAATGCATCATACCCAAATCCTTCATCTCAAACTCGACAGCAAGCTTTCTCTTTGTATCAACAATCAACCCATCCATACCTGTCACAAATAGATCATCTACATATAGTAGAAGTATCATTGGGTTGCCATCCTCAACCTTGTAGTAAAGGTTGGAATCTGCTTTAATCTTGGTAAAGCCTAAACTGGATAGAAAGCTATCAATCCTACCGTACCATGTCCTCGGTGCCTATTTCAAAGCGTATAGGGCTTTATTCAATTTGCACACATGAGACTCCCTGTCATGTGCCTCAAAACCGAGTGGCTACTCCACATACAATTCCTCTTCCACTACACCATTCAATAAAGCAGTCTTGACATCCATCTGGTGTATCTTCCATTTCATTATTGCAGCCAAAGCAAGTACTGATCTAATGGAAGTGTATTTGGCTACAAGTACAAAGGTTTCTTCATAATCTATTCCTTCTTTTTGAGAGAAACCTGGAGCCACAAATCTTGCCTTATATTTTTCAATGCTACCGTCTGCAACATGCTTGATCTTATAGATCCATTTGGAAGTTACAACTGACTTCTCTTTTGGTCTTGGGACAACATCCCAAACATCATTCCTCATGATCAACTGATACTCTTCGATCATAGCATCCTTCCATTCTTTTCGTTCTACCGCTTCTTCATAACTAGAAGGTTCTTTATCAATGAAATCACATAGTAAAGCTACATACCCAGAACAAGATCTAGTTCTCTTTCTTTCTCTATGATTCTCTTATGGAGCCCCATATTTTTCTGCACCTTGGACAAGTTCTTATACCCAAGAAGGTTTCCTCTTATGAGGATTCTTCTTGAGAGGTGGATCTATAGGTCTTTGTGGTTCTTCAAATTCTCGATCTTCTTCTTGAATTTCTTCGTTCATGGTTGTCTCATGAATTCTGGGTGCTTCTGCTTCTTTAGGTTCTTCAGTAGGTCTCTTTCTGGATTTGTTGTAAGCTGTGTCTTCATCAAATGTCACATCCCTACTGATGTCAATCTTCTTGTGTCCTGGGAAATAGATTTTGTAAGCCTTTGAGCATTCAGAGTATCCCACAAATATACCCTTCTTTCCTGAAGGATCTAATTTTGCTCTCTTCTCTTTTGGAATGTGTATGTACATAGGACAACCGAATATTCTGAGATGGTGGACTTCTATTTTCTTGCTGGAGAAGACTTCTTCAGGATTCTTATTCTCAAGTACTCTATGTGGAGTACGATTCTGTACATACACTGCTATTCTAGTAGCTTCCACCCAAAGATGCATAGGAAGATCTTGATCATGAAGCATTGCTTTAGTAGCTTCCATGATAGTTCTACTCTTCCATTCCGCAATCCCATTATGTTGTGGATTATAAGGAGTGGACAACTCCCTCTTAATCCCTAATTCTTTACATAGCTCTTTGAATTCATTTGAAGTGAATTCTCTGCCATTATCTGATCGAAAGGTCTTGATCTTCTTTTAAGTGTGATTGTCGATCAAGGCTTTGAATTCCTTGAATTTGTTGAACAATTCGTATTTATTCTTCATGAAGTAAACCCATGTCTTCCTAGAAAAATAATCAATAAAAGAAACATAATATGCATACCCGCTTAGTGAGTTTGATGACAACAGACCGCATACATTGGAGTGGATGATTTCCAAGATTCCTTTTGCTTTTCTTTCACTACTTGGAAATGTCTTCTTTGTGTTCTTTCCCTTCACACATCCTTTGCAAACTTCGTCATGTTTTGCTTGTATTTCTGGAAGACCTTCAACAACTTTGCTTACAAGAGGTAGTGCTCTATAATGCACATGTGTAATCCTTCTATGCCAATGTTCACTTGGATCTACTGTGTCATGGACCAGGGCTTGTTCTAGATGGCCCTTCAACTTGTACAAACCTCCTTCTTGTTCACCAATCACTACCGCATCATCGATAGTCTTTCCTCTTGGCCACATGATGACTTGACCATCTATGAATGCAACCCTCATTCCTTTTGCATCCAACGCTGATATGGAGAGAAGGTTCTTCTTGAGTCCTGGCACAAACAATACTTCTTTCACTGTTAGAGATTTAGAGATTTACCAGAGTCTAGTTTATAGGAAGATTCCCCACTACCTTTTATTGGATATTGGTAGTGATCTCCTAGCTTCACCTTGTGAGGTGATTCATGTTCTAAGAGCTTCAAAAAGGATTCTTTGAATTCAGTCATATGTTTGGAGGCCCCACTATCAATAATCCAATCATCACTTCCATGAGTAATGTTTCCCATGAGAGCGAAGATCAAAACATATTCATCCTCGCTGGAATAATCTTCACTTTCATATCTAGATCTCTTCTTGGATGGTTCATCATCCTCTGCAGCATGAGCATGATGTCTTCTTTTGCTTCCCTTCTTCTTGTGAGGACTAATTTTGTTCTTACGACAATCTCTAGCAGAGTGTCCTTTTTCATCACATGTATAGCAAATGAACTTAGACTTATCTCTAGGATTTCTAGAGTTATTCCTATGATGGGAGTACTTACTTCTGTGATGGATGGATCTGGATTTCTTGGATTGTAATGTGAGATCTTGATCTTCACTTCCCATCTTCTTCATCTACCGCTTCCAATTTTTCCTTGATCTGAGAAACCCTTGTGAAGTAAGACTGGATGGTCTCTGCATTCTGGATCTTCACATTCTTCAGTTGATTTCTCAGAGTCATCTTCTGATTTATGTTCTTCCCTTCAAACAATTTGGTTAGGGCATCAAACATAGCTTTAGGTTTCTTGATAGAGGACACATGTGGGATAAGGTGATCCTTAATAGAATCAACAATGATCCTCTTTGCCATAACCATCTTCTTTTTATGTAAGGATTTTTCCTCATCTCCCTCTGGAACTGGAACCTTCTCATGGATGTAGGAGTCTAACTCATTTCCTTCCAGGACCAGGGAGATCCTATACTTCTAGGCTCGGAAGTTATGAGCTCCTTGAAGATTTTCATCAAGCTTGGTATGATGAGACATATTAACTGAGAACCTCAAATGGAAATACAAAATATTTTAGATTTTACCAGGTTCAAGATGTCGGATCTAAAACTTGAGCTGAAATTCTGCAGTACTCGATTAGGAGCAAATTAGGGTTTTGCTTTTTCGGAGTTTTGTCTACCCAAATGCCTTCAAATTTGTCCCTAACTTTGATTTTGGGGAGGAGATCAATTGAGGCCTCGGCTCACTGAAAAATTCCTCTTCTATGAAAAGCCCTAATTTCTAGCAGCAGTGAGAGGTCCAAAACTAAAAAACCTCATAATTGGATTCTGCTTTGACAGAAAGAAGCACCCTAAGGAGGAGATTTATTCCACCTTACTTTTGCCGAAAATCTATGGAGGAAGATCCACAAACTAGAAATCCCTAGTTCTCGCAGCTACATAGTGTCTTCTTCTCAGGTTAGCTCTGATACCATGTTAGTTTTTCAGCATTAATCTAGCATTATTAGGATCTTTAACTAAGAGAATAACAAGCACAACAATCAAACATAAGAGACAATGAACACATTGTTTTTCCTCGGGAAAACCATAAAGGAGAAAACCTTGCAACTTCCTCAGAGATAGAATCAACACCAAAATAGAAAAGCCCAAAACAGTAAGTGATATCCCGACAGCAGTAATCTTATTCTTGTCTAGCCCCAATGTCTTCTCCTTCCTCAACTATCTACTACACTTGAGTGTGTATGAGTTGTGTGATAAATAGAGACTCCATCTCTCTATTTATACTAATCTCGGCATGACTAAAACCCTACTAGGGCCGACCTCTACAAGGAGAGTCTAATAAACCTAGTGCCCTAGAACTATGGGGACTTTAAGCCTTAGACAATCGGAGGGTTACTCACTATGACTTGGCATGACTTGTTTACATAATAGATCCTCCGATCGAAACATCAGGGCATGACAACATGACTCAATTACATAATAGATATATCCCGGAATAAACATCGAGTTACAAGACATAAGATACATAGATGAATACATTCCGAAGTTACAAATACATCAACATAAAAACATATTGAAACCTTGCCTCGTAGTTATAATCATAAATTAACACATAGCCTGGAACCAGTATTTGACATTTTATTTAATAATTTGGATTTTCCCCAATGCAAGAAGAACCTAATGCAAAGGCTTGAATCCCTTAACTCGTGCGGACAAGGGATCTTTTGCTCATAATTCAAATCCTCAAACACGCGCCTACTTAAAAGAAAGTTCTTTAGTACAATTATGTAGTCAACGAGTCAAAGACTAACTCCCGAATTCATACTTCCAAAACTTGAGATCGTTATCAAGGAATGGCTATGTTTCAGGTTGGATTTGCAAAAAAGGAAAACTCTATATAGACAAAGGAACATTTCGGAGTATTCCCTACGCGATATTTGGAATCATATACAGTAGTTAGATCACATAATTCCAATCTGAAAACCCTAGGCATAAACAATAGGAAAAGGTACAAATAATTCCTATGTTTTGATCCTTGGTAATCATGTAGGAATTTATGAAGGTGATTGTGGTTATCAAACATGCATATCTGACGTAGGCGAAGGGGAGAAGCAATAGAGCTCGGATCTTTGGCACATGCATTGGAACACTATGGAGAAGTCTAGATCGTTGACTAGGGAGAATGCAGGCGGATACTTTAGATTTGAAGCAAGATATAAACCCCAAGCATTCCATAGATAACCCATGCTGTTGTGGGAACATCCAGAAACATTAGAGATCAATATCCTATATCACTCCATGAGTAACGCCGATGCCTGGGAAAAATGATTGGAAAGACCCTAGAATTTTAATCATACTCATAAGCACAACTCTTGTGAATACAATTCCATTTAACAGTCAAGGGTGTAAGGTCGTAGCTACCAACCAGATCTAGCAGATCGGACTCTAGCAACGACAAGGTATAGATCCTGACCATAAGTTACAGATATTATTGGCCAGATTAGGACTAAGCCGTAGCTCAAAAACGAGAACCCAGATATCGTGAAACTCAATCACACAGTGAATGAGATCATAGGCATACACTTCATAATAAAATCGTCTGCAATAGAACTGCAATGTGTGTATCAACTAGAATATCCCAATCATAACCAAAGTGATATAAGTCACACACATACAAGCTAAAATCGCAAGATGACAACTAGGAAATATATATATAAACCTAGGATTTAAAATCACAAACATTAAAATGGGTACATCAATTAAAAATCTGCCCAAGCTAACACTAGAGAATACCACCGATCTAAGGACGAGACTAGGAATTCTCCCAATCATGAGAACGGCAGCAACAATATCACATGCAGAGCGCTGATATTTTTTCAATGATCCGATCATAGACGTAATAGTAAAAAGGTAAATCGTATAAAGGGTAAGGCCCTTCGCAAGCATAAGGAATCATACGCAAGTTCCATACGTGATACATCAGCACTTTTCATGGGATCACAGAATACCGTAACAACATGCTTGCTATCAGTCAATTGCAAGCAGTTTCTAGGTCTAAAATAGTTAAGAAAACCATACCCATAGTGATCAACGCAGACATGGTATTCTTTGCAGAGGCATGTAGGGCCACGCCGCAAGGGTCTACCAGTACTTGGGCTCTCCGAGAGTAACTCTACAAAAGAAAAATTCCATTGTTCCTTCCTTTAACCGACATTCTAAATTTTATCCAAATGTGCCCTCTAATGAGCAGGTGATTTCCTCCCCCTCATCAAGCTTTTGCCACTTCCTAAATAACCAGGGAAGTAACAGTTTTCTTTTCTCTTCTCAATGTGCGCCAAGCGTCCCCAAATCAAGGTAATAATCCTGCCATTAATTTTGTTGAGGGAGTATCCCTCAAAATCGTAGTCAAGTAACCACCTCCAGTGCATGCACCCAACCCCCAAAATAGTCTTTTAATATTTCCTTTAACTAGAACACATTTATTAAGGAAATAATGCATGTTGCGCACCCTAATAAATACTTGTCAGAAATATCCCTATCATAGGTAAGTAAACTTTACCTAACTTTATCCTTTTAATAGTTAGTTACCCTTTTATTTAGGATTATTCCTGCTTGGTGTCATTATAAGGGATCCTAAATACTTAAACTATTTTACTCATCATGTCGATCGATGTAGGCCTCTCCCTATGGCCATTTAATATACACACACATATACTTGTATACATATACATACACCTATATATAATGCCCTTCATATATCACCCCAATATATGTCAAATATAATATAGGTCTCTATGTACATTGGTCTAGGTAGGGGGTATTTTACCATTTAATATATTAATCGGTGTATGCTAACGACGATATCTCTCTTTTCCATACTTTGAGTGGCCACGACTTATGGTCCTTTTTAACCATTAATTTCTTAGGCTGGTTTCCCCTCTTAATTTTTAACTACTTGACTCCTTTATGTCGCATAAAAATGATTGTGACTCCCTTTAAGTGGGGTTAGTCATAATAGGATTTAGTGAGTAGGGTATACTAGTTGAGATAATCTGTGAGAAGTAGTAATTCCCTTACACGGTGAGTCCTTATTTCCAATACTTCCCTAATCAATATGATATGTACGACTATGCCATCAAGTTATGGCTCCTTGACCATTCGTTTTTTAGCCGTAGTGGGATTAACTGCCCATCGTTAAGCTACGTCAAAGTATTAGGTCTCTTGAGTTTATCCTTTAGGTAACTGATGCGTATTAAGTTCGAGGTCTTTTTTCTGGTGGGGCCTTGGCATTGAGCTCCTCACCAGAACAATTACAATAAACATTTTTACAATTACAAAGTATTTAGGGTACAACAAGCGGGATATTACATCCTCCCACTCAGTTGGTTTTCCATGACATATATCCTTAACATATCTTCGATTGTTTGATTGTTATGCTCCATCTTTCCATCTGTTTATGGGTGATAACTAGTCCCCAAATTTATTTTGGTCTCTAATTCTGCAAACAAGGGTTTCTGAAAATTTGATGTCAATTTAACATCTCGCTTGGAGATCACCATTTTTGGTACTCTATGTAATATGAATATTTCCTTCAGAAATATCTCTCCAATATTCACAACCACATGAGTCGACTTTACAAGTATAAAATGTGCAAATTTCCAAAAAATAACTAATACATCTTACTCAAAGGTGTATTTCAACTTCCTTTTATTCAACATTTAATTGATATGGTTATTTGTTCTCTAGGTCCATGTGTTCAACTAATCGATAGACAATTTCTTCTTCTTTGATTTTAGGGGGTGTTGAACCCAACTATATTTAGAGATTCAAGATAAATAATCAAGATCTCTTAATGAGATAACCTACCATGTGCTTGATATACAAAAAATATTTTCCAAAGCTTCAATTTGTCTCTTTTTCTAGATGAATGTATATAATACCACTACATTCTAAATTTTGAAATTTTGTACATTACTATGAACTAGGATTATCACTAAAATACGACTATGGAAAATGTACTATGTAGACTACTATGTACTAAGGTTTTTACTAGAATATATTTTCCAAAGGGAACTAGATAATAGTTGAGGCATGCTTATTTAAGCTAACAACAATATTATCATCAAATGACAAAAAAGAAACACCAAATCCCTTAAAATTCAGTGTTACCTGGTTTGAGGAGTCATTCTAGCAAAAAAAAAACAAACATATTTCACGATGCCACCTAAAAGACTAGGATTTAAAATTATGAGTTCAAATTAATAAATTAAATAACCAATAGCATGTTGGTTCCTTACAATAGAATCACTCAACAGATGTTTACTCTTTCAATACCTTGGAACAAGATAAATTAGTTATTCCTACCATTAATTTTATTAAGACTCTAAATTTTTTAGGTTTTGACATATAAAATTGTGTTGTATAGAACTTCCTCTTCTTTTTTAATTATTCATTTATTCAATATCATT
>LPNX010471999.1:42702-71467 GCA_001517045.1 Pseudotsuga menziesii | reverse complement strand
ATATATATATATATATATATATTTCATTAAATTTAAGAATAACTTCATCCTTCAATAACGCATATGACCTTTTACAATTAGGATCATAAATTTTTAGGACTTGATAAAAGAATATGACATATGAGCAAACATATTTATTCAATTATTGACAAATACATTAACAAAAATAATTAAATTACTATTGATAGTCTATACTATTCCTCAACTACCAACACTGAGCAATCCAATACAATCTAATAGCAAAACATATTAGTGAAAAACCAGCACTCAACAATCCACTAACAGATAGCAAATCCTAAGCCTATTGCATGATCTATTGATTTTAGTTGTAAGTAAAATAAATAATCATAATTTACTATAGTTTTATTTAAACAAAACAAAATTAAAATATTTTTATAAATACAATGAATTAATGAGTAAACTCATGACACAATTTACTAAGATGTAGACATAAGGAAACATAGAGTTGAATTTCACCAAATATCAATGCAAAAATGATTTCTAAATAATAATAACAAAAATATAGTTTAATCATTTCTTCGTAACTTCCATTAAAGCATGAATAGAACAACATTAAAAATAACTAAGAGCTGAATATTTCACACACATACTTTTTACAATATTAAACTATTTAAAAATAAAGGTTTTACTTTCCAAAACAAAATAATAAAATTATCTTAAAATGAATTGCTATTTCTTTTTTTTATTCTCAAGATAGAAGACTTATCATTGATTTATAGCTATTTAATAATTTAGCAATTCTCATGGGATTTCTCACTTCAGTTTTTTTGGAATCCAATTTATGTTATTGAGAATCTTCACTTCCTCCCAACAAAAAGTTATTTTATTCCATTTATTATTTAATTTTAAGTTCTTGCATTAATTTTCATTATTTCAAGAGTGAGATCAACTTGTAAGTAAAATCTTGCAACCAATTGTCTTATTTATATATGTTTGGGATAACCTACCATAGTATAGTTTCAAGTATTAAAAATTAATATAGAAGTGCTATGTTAAGAACTATTTTTTTTCAAATTGAAAATTAGAAATGAAGTCCTCCCATAAATCCTTGGAATGTAAGAAAACTAAAAGTTAAGATGATTAATTACGCCGATAGGCGTATATATGTTAGAATTTTGGGGTGGACTACCATATATGCTTTTTCATCTACCGACTAGAATGAGACAAGTGTATTGTCCACATTGATTCTATGGACGTCATCCAAGATTAAACGAGAATGAGACAAGTATATAGTCCAGATTGATTCTATGAGTTTCGTCCAAAATTAATAATTAGTAATTTGAAAAAAATAGAAAATAATTTAATTAACATGTGATAAGTAGAGTTAGTGATAGTTTTAAAAATTAAAATTAATCTTCAACTATTCTACAAGTAGTAGCTTAACTCCATCAATGATTAGATACAACTATTAGCTTAATTCCAATGATTCTAGAACTATTAGCTTAGCTTCAACTGTAATCAAAGTTATATTGGATAACTATTAGATTAACTATTATATGCAACTATTAGCTTAACTCCAATGATTCTACAACAATTAGATTAAATTCAACTCTAATTACTTATGACTTAGTCCAACTACATTTGGAATCTAGGAGTCTAGCTAATGTGGAGTCATGTAAGAGTTGAAATTCTAATTAAATGGTTCGAACTATTAATAAATTCCTTTGAACTCATGTGATAACTGCACTTAGTGGCATGGTATTGTGCAACTAATGTGACACTCGAACTCCACCTACCAATTGAGAGTCCAGTTAATGTGCATAAGGCTTAGTCGAATTCCATTTGGAAGCTAGAAGTGGGGATAACTCATAGCTATTTTATTAACTACAATACATTTATATTATCTTAACTATTAGATACAACTATTATCTTAACTCCAATGATTCTACAAATAGTAGCTTAACTTCAACTCTAATTACTTACGACTTAGTCCTACTGCATTTGGCATCTAGGAGTCTAGCTAATGTGCAATCACGTAAGAGTTGAAATCCTAATAAAATAGTTTGAACTCCTAATAAATTCCTCTGAACTAATGTGATAACTGCAATTAGCGGCATGGTATTGTGCAACTCATGAGACACTTGAACTCCACCTACCAATTGGGAGTCCAGTTAATGTGCATAAGGCTTAGTCGAACTCCATTTTGGATAGCTCATAGATATTTTATATCTACAATAAATTTATATTAACTTTTAAATGAAAAATTAATCGTTTGAACTCCTAATAAACTATTATAAAAAAAATA
Source organism: Pseudotsuga menziesii (assembly GCA_001517045.1). Classification (NCBI taxonomy): domain Eukaryota; kingdom Viridiplantae; phylum Streptophyta; class Pinopsida; order Pinales; family Pinaceae; genus Pseudotsuga; species Pseudotsuga menziesii. The sequence continues at coordinate 69,201 of LPNX010471999.1, read as the reverse complement.
AAATATATCTCATGTGATAATTGCAATTTGTGGTAGTTGGAAAAAAAAATAGCTCATGTGAACACTGAACTTAATGTCATGGTAATGTGTAGTCCATGTGACATTTGAACTCCATCTAGAAGCTCGAAGTTGAGTTAATTAGTCAAACTACATTTTACAACTCGGAGTTGAAGTAACATGTAGTTTGTGTGATAGTATAAGTCCTAATAAAATCCTCTCAACTCCTAATAAAATCCTCTGAATTCATGTGATAACTGCACTTAGTGGAATGGTAATGTGAAACTCATGTGACACTCGAACTTCACCTACCATTGGGAGTCTAGTTAATGTGCATAAGGATTAGTGCAAATCCATTTGGAAGCTAGAAGTCACGATAAGTTGAAGCTCTTTTATTAACTATAATAGATTTATATTAACTTTTAAATTAACTATTAATAGTTTGAAATACTTATAAACAATTATAAAAAATAAAAAAATAGCTCATGTCATAACTGAACTTAATGGCATGGCAATGTGTAGTCCATGTGAATGTTGAACTCCATCTACTAGCTCGAAGTCGAGTTAATTAGTCAAACTACATTTTACAGTTGGAAGTTGAGGTAACAGTTCGTGTGATAGTAGAATTCCTAATAAAATCCTTTGAACTCCTAATAAATTCCTCTTAACTCATGTGATAACTGCACTTAGTGGTAGGGTAATGTGCAACTCGTGTGACACTTGAACTCCACCTACCAATTGGGAGTCGAGTTAATGTGCATAAGGTTTACTCCAACTCCATTTGGAAGCTAGAAGTCACGATAACTTGAAGGTCTTTTATTAATTACAATTGATTTATTTTAAATTTTAAATTAACTATTAAATACAACTATTAGCTTAACTCCAATGATGATACAACAATGATCTTAACAACCACAACTTAAGTTGTTGTTATGTTAGATTAACTATTAGATACAAGTAATTGACACATTCTTTGGGAATTTTTTTTATAACTATTAGGTTAAGTCCAATGATGATACAACTTTAACTTAACTTCAACTCCAATCACTAATTTTGATTGAAGTGCAATGGTTGATATATTAACTTTTAAATTAACTATTAGATACAATTATTAGCTTAAATTCAATGATTCTACAACTATTAGCTTAACTTCAACTCTAATCACAATTATATTGGATAACTATTAGATTAACTATTACGTTAACTCCAATCATGATACAACTATCAAATTAACTCCACTCTTGATATTCCTCTAGGCCTATTCCAAACATATTAATCTTATTAATATGGTTGTTGCTAGTGAATACATTAAATGTGACTATTATTCCCTCCTCGCAAAGAATTATGAAATAGATATAGTTTTTGTGAGAGTATAGTGATAATTATAGTTTTTTATGATATTGTAATATCTAATTTATCGAAATTTTTACCATACATCCTTTTATTATGAGAAATCACTTTTTCATTTTTGTTGGTGGGTTGATATGATGCATTTATGACAACCTTCTCTTTGACCTCTTTGCCTCCTTGGGCCTGTTGCAACACTCAAAGTTCAGAGCTTAGTTATCTGGATTTAGCATGTGTTTGTCACCTTCAACCCTGGCATGGCTATCTGCATGCAGGTGTGTCACCTTTAGAGCTCACAACATGGCTATTTGCATGCAATATGTCTAGCATGTATTCACAACGACTTAAAGTATCTGATTTATTTTATTGAATAAGTTGATTGATTGGTCATCTTGAGACGAGTGAGATAGTAGTTTTTCACCACAAGCTTTCTCGAAATCGGACAATGGTGAGAAAAAGTCAAATAATTTTTTTTTGTGTGAATATTTACAAATGTTTAAACTTTAAAAGTAGTGGCTTGTATTGTCAATGAGATCAGTATACAAATTATAATCACTGGTTTTGAATTCTTTTGGTGTATTGTAGAGACACCAATACTAATGCTCTAACAAAATAGGTCTAGTTTTGTATTAGTTGTAATTTTAAGTGGTTTAATAAACAACAATTTCCTATAACAAACAAATAGGTCTAATGTTGTTTCTATGCACACCGATTTTCTATCAAATATATCTTTAGTGGATCTATTATTCAAAACGTTTTCATGTGTGAATTCTCTTGGTACATCGAAAACTATGGTAATTTACCAGTACGGATGGTGTAAGATATATTTTTAACTAAGTTGTGGTAGTTTAGTGTATCTCAGGGACCAAATACGGATGTTGTCACATATAGGTCTAATGCAAAAGACGGTTTTTGAAGGGTTTCATTAAAAGGCAATTTCTTAGCAAAATTTGCTAATTTATTATTTATAATTTTATAATTTTTTCATGTTTGAGTTCGAGATTACTTGCTCTGGATCATCAAGAGCCATTCTCTGAGGGAAAGGTGGAAGATACTAGAGGTCTAGGATTGAATTGCTGAGGTTAATTGATGGACGATTCGATCCACCCATCTAGCGCGATCCAGCAATCTGCGTGGACTCTTTACAAAATATAGATGCAAAATTTACTTTCGAGCGCGCTCCTCGGTGATCTCTACTATCTCTGCTCCTGCTAGAGGTATTTTTTTTTGCTGCCCTCTTGGACAGACTAGACATGTTTAATTGTTGTTCCATTTTAATTGTTGATGGAACAAGAAAGCGACCTCCAACACTCGCGGTTTCAGAAACAATTTGGAACCCATCATGACCACTTCTTAAAGTTCGACTCGGTCTGTGTTAGCGTTCTATCCTCCATTGAGATCCTTCTTTGAATAGCGGTGGGAGATCTCGTTGGAAATCCATTTGTCATAGACAATGATGGTGTCCAAAGCTGAATCAAGTGAATCAAACTTCTTAGGCCGTGAGATGTCACCAGGTGGCTTTAGTGGGTGCTCGCTGCAAGAAGTAAAGCCGTAAAATACCATGTCATCGATGCTCCATCACTACATGCGTTCCATGATCACTCCTATGGCTACCGCAACTACCATATTAATGGCTAGTTATATACGGTGCACCTATCTATTGAAGTTTACTAGTGAACCTCCAAATTAGATGTTCAGGTTGTCTGAAGCAAAGAGACCACGAAGGAACCTGAGTCTCCAATGCATAAGAGTTATCAAATCACCGGACCTGAAGTAGAGATATGACTATGCGGTCATTGTTTAGGGATGTTTAATTATTAATGTTTTATGGTACACTCTACTGTATGCATGTAACTCACTATGCTCTGACTATGTTGTATGCATGTAATTAACTACAACTCTAATAAACTTCTCCAAACTCTTAATAAATTCCTCTATTTTAATAATCTCAAATAGTTCTCAGGCAGTTGGGCATCTATACAGTTGGTTTAGGTTTTTTATATAAATATTAATTAGGTTTTCCAACTCTTCGTTTAGGTTTTCTATATAAATATTAATTAGGTTTTCCAAACTCTTTTTTCAAGAAGGTGATTAAAACAAAATTCTTTGGGAGGTTACTATGTGTTTAAACTTTATTTGTATTTACAGTTCTCATCTTGTTGTAAAAAGGGCACATATTTTTAAATATTGCTTTAGATCTGTACAGATATGGTAATATTCATTCTTGAATTGTAAATTTTTGGCAAAAATTACTTGAAGTTGAAGTTAGATCTGTTAAGTGAGTTGCCAAAGTAATTTTTTTTGGCCCGTGTTGAATTAATCTTAGTCTTCTTTATACTACAATTTGTTTTCTAAGTTTTTCGTTGCAGCGCCCTCAATTGTGGTGTTTCCAAAGATCTCAGTGTTTGAAGATATGTAAACTGCTGCAACAATCCCATTCCTTCTATTCCATGCATCTGGTGCTCCAGGAATTAACGAATTCCCTTCTCCTCTTATTGTGAAACAAAATTGCACACATCCGGTGAAAGAGATCAACCCCATGTGACTTCCAATCGCTGTTTCTCAATGCAGTAGTTGATTCAAACCATTCATACTAATTCTTTGCGATCAACATATGAATTCTCTCAGCCATCACAAAATAGGGACGACATCTTTGCAATCACTATGAAATATGATGTTTACACTGCAATTAGCTATCCAACCATATCGACAGCCATCCAATATAATAAGTGTGATTCAATCCAAAAAAAACTTCACACAAAAACATTCACATGGTCACTTTGAGATATGAGGTCTATCGCCGATATGGACGATCGATTTGGTTGCCGAAAACAAAACAACGTGTTACAACTCTGGCTCAACTGTCGATTTTTTTTTGTTTCTTCCTTTACTTAGGGTTACAATGTTGTGTGCATCCATTCACGTGCTATGCTTCGAGCTTCGGTATTTGAAGTGTCGTTTAAAGTTCAATATCATAACAAAAATACTCAGAGAGAATCAGAAGCCATTATATCCCAAACTCAACCTCAACTTATGGAAAATAATAATGGTAATGGTAATGAAACCAAAGGAGGATCACATGCTTAGCCTCAACCTCGTTTTCACGCGCTATGCTTTTACACTTTAGTATTTGAAGCGTCGTTTGAAGTTCAATAACATAACAAAAATACTCGGAAAGAATCAGAAGCCATTATATCCCAACCTCAACCTCAACTTATGGAAAATAATAATGGTAATGGTAATGAAACCAACGGAGGATCAGATGCTCAGCGTCAACATATAGAAGATAATGAAAAACATAACGATTTAGAAGCTGTCATTATAGAAGATAATGAAAAACATCATGATTTAGAACCCGTCATTAAAGTTTCAGACGTTGAATCTTAACCTCAACATCAACCTATTGAAGAAAATGAAAAAAATTGCAAATTAGAATCTACCATTAATGTTTCTGCAACTAATGATGGGGTTTTTACTTTTAATGCAATTCCTTCGAAGGATACAACCGTTGGAGTAGGAAAAAGAGTCCATGGAAGTTGGAACAGACAACACCGTAATTGAAAACAAATAGTGTAACACCGGCTGCATCCCACACTAGAAGACTAGCTCCAAATTCGACTAAAACCGTAAATGTAAACCCTAGGGCGCACATTATCCACGATACACGTTTTCTTTTGGTGGTTCCAACTTTGCAGTTTTAAGGTTTGGAAAGTTTCAAAGTTTTGGGGTTAAAGTTGTACATTGACATAATTTTTTAAGAGAAAGAGAATTATGGATTTTGATAAATTTTTATTTATTTTTTAAATTTATATATCTGTGTTTGTGATAGGTGTAGTTTACATGGGTGGTGTGGGATTGAGTATATTTTTTTTATATTTTGTTTTGATTAGGCTTAGAGTGGAGTTAGAATTAAAAAAATATTTATAACTTTTTATTTTGTTTTTAGAATATATTTAATAATGTCTATAGTTATTTCTATAGGTGTATATATCTTAGAATTTTGGGGTGGACTACTATCAATGTTTTTTTGTCTACGAGAATGAGACAAGTATACAGATTAAACAAGAATAAGACATTGATTCTAGTTAGTGATAGTTGTAAAAATTAAAATTAATCTCCAAGTATTCTAGTATAACTCCATCCATTATTAGATATAACTACTAGCTTAACTCCAATGATTCTATAATTATTACCTTAACTTAAACTCTAATTGGAATTATATTGGATAACAATTAGCCTAACTATTAGATACAACTATTAGCTTAACTCCAATAATTCTACAACTATTAGCTTAACTTCAACTCTAATCACTTAAGCATTAGTCCAAGTGCATTTGGCATCTAGGAGTCTAGCTAAGGTGCAAGCTATGGTGCAGTCATGTAAGAGTGACACTCCTAATAAAATCATTCGAACTCCTAATAAACTTCTCCACACTTCTAATTAAATCCTCCAAACTCCTAATAAACTCATTCATCTCGTAGTTGTGCATCATCCAAGAGTGGAATACCATCTATTATTTTTCATCTATGGATGAGAAGTGGATGAGAATGAGACAAGTGTACTCTAGGGATTGATTCTATGGGTGTCCTCCAAAATTCATAATTAACAATTATAAAAAAATAGTTCTTGTGATAACTACGCTTTGTGGTAGTTGGAAAAAAAGAAATAAAACATAAAAAATATCTCATGTGATAACTCAACTTAATGGCATGGAAATGTGTAGTGTGTGTGACATTGGGAATCTAGCTAACTATTAGGAGTCAAGGTAATCTGCACAAGGTTTAGTCGAACGTCATTTTGTAACTAGGAGTTGATCTAATGCATAGTTCATGTGACAATCAAACTCCTAATAAACTCATCTCAATTCCTAATAAACTCTTCTAAACTCATGTGATAAGTGCATTTAGTGACATGGTAATGTGCACTCCATGAGACAATCAAACACCATTTGAGAGTTGGGAGTCAAGAAAATGTGCATAAGTCTTATTTGAACTCCATTTGGTAGCTCGGAGTCGAACTAATGTGCATATTTTGTAAATTTATAACTCCTAATAAAATCCGTTGATTATATGGGTATGGTTCAAAATTCATAATAAACAATTATAAAAAAAAAAGAAAAAATAGCTTATGTGATAATTGCAATTTGTTGTAGTTGGAAAAAAAAAAATCTCATGTGATAACTAAACTTAAAGGAATGGTTATGTGTAGTCCATGTGATAGTGAAACTCCATCTAGGATGTAGAAGTCAAGCTAATGAACACAAGGTTTAGTCAAACTGCATTTTATAACTAGGAGTTGAAGTAATGTGATGCCCGTATGATAATCGAACTCCTAATAAAATCCTAATAAATTCCTCAAAAACCATGTGATAACTACACTTAGTGCCATGGTAATCTGCACTTCATGTGATAGTCAAATTCCATTTAGCAGTTAGGAGTGGAGTTAATGTCTCAGTCGAACTTCACTTGGAAGCTAGGAGTCAAGATAACAAGAAGTTGTTATATTGACTGCATTAGCTTTATGTTAACTTTTAAATTAACTGGTAGATGCACCTAATGTCTTAGTCGAACTCCATTTGGAAGCTAGAAGTCAAGATAACTAGAAGTTGTTGTATTAATCGCAATAGATTTATGTTAACTTTTAAATAAACTATTAGATGCAACTATTAGCTCGAACTGTTAGAATTTTATCATTCAAGCTAGCATTATGATCTTAGGATCTTTACTGAGAGAATAACATGCATAGCAATAAAACACAAGAGACAAGAGACGTAAAGAATTTTCCTCGGGGAAACCATAAAGGAGAAAACCTTGCAAATTCCTCAGAGATAGAATCAGCACCAAAAGTAAAACCCGAAAAAATAAAGATGATCTTTCGACAGCAGCAGTCTCTCTCTTGTCCAAGTAACTTCTCCTCTCACTCATGTGCTCCAATGAGTGAGTGTGTGTGTGATAAATAGAGAGGCTCACTCTCTATTTATATTCTTTCATTCACTTGAAACCCACTCCAACATGTCAGCCTCACTTAACAATTACTTACTAGAGCCAACATCTCTAGGAGTGTCTAATAACCCTAGTGCCCCACAACTTGTGGGGACTTTGCCTCCTTCGACCAACAAGGAGGTTTATCCTTAACACAATGGTGGGGATTATTGCCGTGACTTATAATGACTCACCTAGGGTTGAATTCACTAGGATATTCTAATAACACAAGGGCCTCACAACTGTGGGGACTTTAACCCTTGACCAATAGGAGGGTTACCCACAATGACTTGACTCAAATATATTACAATACATCCCAGAATAAACATCAGGGTATGACATGAATCAAATATATTACAATACATCCCGGAATAAACATCGGGTTACAATACATAAGAAATACAAGTGAATAAATTCCAAAGTTACAATTACATCAACACTCCCTGTTAACTAGGAAGGTATTCTCTCGACACAATTTATTAGCACAAGTCTTCTTCTCTGTATCATATGGGTCATCATCAAGTCCTTGTCATATTCAAGTCATATTCATCTTCAAGTCATCTTCATCTAGATCTGGATCATCACTCGATCTGGATCATTGTCACTGGATCTGGATCATCACTCGATCTGGATCATCGTCACTGGATCTCGATCATCATCACTAGACATCATCACTAGATCTAGATCATCACTGGATCTAGATCATCATTGGACATCATCACTGGATCTTGATCATCAGTCGATCTGGATCATCATCATTGGATCTGGATCATCACTGGTGCAATCTCATGATTCTTCTCGTCATAGGAAGTTCTACAGAGCCAACCCTTTTTCATGCTAGTTGTAGGCCTAGCCTCCATGTAGGTCTTTTTCAGCACTTATATCTGACCTACTCGTCAGAAAGGCATAACACTCACATCCATCTAGGCTAGAACACATCCTGCTCACATTGATGGAAGAGTTTCATACTTCCATCCAGGCTAGAACACATCCTGCTCACAATGATGGAAGATTTCCACACTTCCATCCAGGCTGGAACAAATCCTGCTCACAAGGATGGAATATTTCTGCACTTACATTCATCCACGTTAGAACACATCCTTTTCACAATGATGAAAGAGCTCTACACTTACATTCATCTAGGCTAGAACACATCCTGCTCATAATGATGAAAGGGCTCTGCACTTACATTCATCTAGGTCGGAACACATCCTTCCCACAATGATGAAAGGGCTCTGCACTTACATCCATCCATGATGGAACACATCTTGCTCACAATGATGGAAGGGATTGCACTCATATCTGATCTTGTAGGAACCAATCCTACAGTCACATCAGAATGGCCCCCAGTCCTCGACTGAGCTACCTGGTAACTAACCAGGTGCCTCAATTCTCCTAGAGAATGGCAGTTTCCCTTACATCTGACCTACTCGTTAGAATGGCCAACACTCACATCTAACATGGGTAGGACTTAATCCTTTAGCTATGACATAATGGTTCATCCCTTACATCTAATCAAGTGGGAACACCTCCCTCTATAACATTAGAATGGCTTCTTAGTCCTAGACTGAGTTTTCCTGGTAACTGACTAGGTGCCTCCATTCCCAGAATGGCAGTTTCCCTTACATCTGTCCTACTCGACAGAATGGCCAGCACTCACATCTGTCATGGAAAAAACCAATCTTCTCACCATGACAGGATGGATCAGCCCTTATATCTGACCTACTCGTAAGAATGGATATGGATCTCAGCACTCATATCTGACATGGAAGGAACCAATCCTCTCACCATGACAGAATGGCTCAGCCCTTATATCTGACCATGGAAGGAACTAATCCTCTCACCATGATAGAATGGATATGGGACTCATCACTTTAACTTGGAGGAAACCTCTATTTGGAGAACACCAATCTTCTCCCTGAAGTACTAGAACTTCACCCTAGCCAATGGCTTTGTCAATACATCAGCTACTTGTTCCTCCATCGCAACATACTGGAGATTTACTGCTCCCCTCTACACAATATCCCTGATATAGTGATACTTGATCTCGATATGCTTCGACTTGTCATGGAACACTGGATTCTTTGACAACTTCACACAACTCTGGTTGTCACAATGTATACAAGTAGCATCCAACTGGAGATCAAATAAATCAAATAGTAGATTTCGTAGCCATACTTCCTCACAACTATATGAACAAGCTGCGACATACTTTGCTTTAGCTGTACTCAGTGTCACATAGGATTGCTTCCTACTAAACCAAGAGATCACACCTAATCCCATATTGAAATAACACCCTAAGGTGTTCTTCTTATCAAAGGCACTGCCTGCCCAATCTGAATCAACAAAACCCTCCAGGTTAATCTTCTGATTCACATCGTACTTGGGCCCATAATCAATTGTACCCCTCGGGTACCTCAGAATATGCTTTGCAACAATCAAGTGAACATGTCTCGGATCTGTTAGGAACTAGCTCAAGGTGTTCACTGCAAAGCAAATATCTGGTCTTGTGTTCGTCAGGTATATCAAGGACCCAATCATCTGACGATAGATCGTAGCATCAACTGTATCTGATTAAGCATCACTGAATAGCTTCATGTTCAATGCCATAGGTGTGGTCATGGCCTTGTATTCAATCATCTCGAACCTCTTAACGATCTCTACTGCATACTTCCTTTGTCCAAGGAAGATTCCATCCACATTCTTCCACACCTCCATGCCTAGAAAAATAGTGCATTGACACATAATAGGAGCATCATTGGTCTTCTGCCTTCAACCTTGAAGCAAAGGTTGGAATATTCTTTACTCTCAGTAAAGCCTAGAGTCATCAGTAATCTATCCATCCTCTCATACCATGTTGAACCTTAGATATTCTGTAGTCACTCCCTCTGAAGCGGAGCATCATACTCCCTCTGTCTTCCATACTCTATGCACTGAAACATTCTATACCGAAGTGACAAGTAGCTTCGTATGCTACTAATATTCTATGTGACCATCTAGTGTATAGACTTGCATCTTCAACCTTGTAGCAAAGGTTAAGATCTTCATCAAGCTCATCATATATGTGTTTAAACTCTTACTGGCTACAAATGTCTCTTTGTAGTCTAGGCCTTCTTTTCACGAGAAGCCTTGTGCTATGAATCTTTCTTTGTATCCCATGATGTTTCCATATACTGCATGATCGAACTATGAACTTCCCTTCATGTATCGATACTGAATCCTAGACATCATTCTTCTTGAACTTGAATTGTTCATAGCTTGAAGGTTCTGCATCAATGATGTCGTTGTATTCATCATATTCATCTTGAACTGTCGTCACTTATTCTTTGGAACAAGTCTCATCCTTCTTTGCTTATAGGTGATTATGTATGCGATCTTTCCTACAAGTCAAATGCATTTGTATGGTTAGAAACATTTCATAAGGAATATTCATACTGGCAAATACTTATGCATAAATATATGATCACGCAACTACTTTAGCCAATACAACATTCATCCATATCTCACTAAAACTTTCTAGATGCATTCCATCTCTACTAGGACAACATCGAGATTGTGCACTAATCCAATATGTCAGCAAAGAGGTTTCATTCTAGATAAGTAGCAATGGAGAGTTGTATAGCACCATGAGCTGCTTACCCATCACATGCATATTGGTAGTATACTGTCATTAATGCAAACATTCTATCATGCATAATACTTTAACTGAATATAAACAAATGCATAACAAAATAATGAAATGACAATTGAATACTTATTTTTATTTGTTTCATGGGTAGACTCCTTCTTGAGCCTTCGGCTTCATTGTATTCTTCATTCATAATATCATCGTTTCTTATCCAAATGCTAAGGTGGATAAGATATTCTTCAAGAGTTGAGTTCTTCATATTTCTCATTGCTTGAGGGATCTTCTTTGGATGGTGAGAGCTTGATCTTCAATTGCTCCCATCTTCCCTTCTCTTCTTATGAGTCGAGTTTCTTCTTCTTCTCAAAGTCTATTGAAAGTAATCACTTCCTTCTGGCACACATTCCTCGAATGAATGAATCCCATGATCCTGGGAGGCCATTCAAGGTGGCTATCACCACTTCTACATTCTTCACTTCTTCTTTTACCGCTTCAAGTTGTTCTTTGATTTGAGAGACCCTTGTAAAGTATGACTGTATGGTCTTTGGATTCTGGATCTTCGCTTCCTTCAACTAGTTTCTTAAGGTCATATTCTGATTTATGTTCTTCCCTTCAACTCACTTGGTCAAGGAATCAAACATCATCAGTGTCTCTAGGGAAGACACTTGTGGTACAAGTTGATCTGTGGCTGAATCAACCATGATCTTCTTGGCCTTGACCAAGTTCTTCTTGTGTAAGGCTTCTAGCCTCATCTCCCTCTCGAACTGGAACCTCTCTACTCATGTAGGTGTCCAATTAATTTTCTTCAGAGAGATCATATACTTCCATGCTTGGAAGTTTTCAACTTTACCAAGCTTATCATCAAGCTGATGTGATAGATCACTTTGAAATGAGAACCTCAAATGAAAATAACAGAAGAATAGATCTTATCGATTTGAGATGTCCGTCCTAGTTCCGGAGCTCACTGATCTAGGGTTTGTCAGAGAAACCCTAATTTTCAAAACTTGGAATATTTCATTTATTATTGGATAGAATGATATATCTCCTCAAATGGATCTGTCCAATGTAATCCTTTTCTGAAAACAGTAGAGGGAAGCTCCCAGAACAGGAAGCCCTAGTTTTCCACTTTCTTCTGTAGAAATGCTTGTTACGGTTTCTATGGTACCTCCAAAATTACTGATCTTCTATGTCTGAAATTTCTCACTGTGGTATCCTCGCATGTCCCTGTTCCAACACCATAGGTTTCAGCAGAATTGGTTTCACCAATTGGGACTTATGAGCCTTTTCCCAAGGTGACATGTTACAGGATTGTTCATAACAGCGTAGTTGTACGAATTGCCATGTGTCACTGGTTCATCTTCTGAGTATGAATATTGGACCATAGAAATTAAATTCCATGCCTTTTCTGTAACATCTTCATAAATTTCATGCGCTCCAATGAGTGAGTGTGTGTGTGTGTGATAAATAGAGAGACTCACTCTCTATTTATATATTTTCGTTCACTTAAAACCCACTCCAACATGTCGGCCTCACTTAACAATTGCTTACTAGAGCCGACATCTCTAGGAGTGTCTAATAACCCTAGTGCCCCACAACTTGTGGGGACTTTGCCTCCTCTGACCAACAAGGAGGTTTATCCTTAACAAAATGGTAGGGACTATTTCCCCGACTTACAATGACTCACCTAGGGTCGACTTCACTAGGATAGTCTACTAACCCAAGGGCCCCACAATTGTGGGGACTTTAACCCTTGACCAATAGGAGGGTTACCCACAATGACTTGACATGACTTTCTGATTATAGAAACTTCACGGAATAAACATCGGGGTATGACATGACTCAAAAATATTACAATACATTCCAACATAAAAAGTAGGTTACAATACAGAATAAATACAAGTGAATACATTCCGAAGTTACAATTACATCAACACGAACTCCATTTGGAATCTAGGAGTCAAGATAACTAGAAGTTGCATTATATTAACAACAATAGATTTATGTTAAATTTTAAATAAACTATTAGATGAAACTATTAGCTTAACTCCAATAATGATAAAACTATGAGCTTAACTTAAAAAATGAACTTAAAAGTATATGTAGTTTCCATAAATACAACAACAATTATGTAATTTATACAATACATTAATGATATTAATACAAAAAATAAATTATCTTGCGCTCTTGTATATAGGAATTATGTGAAAGAATAGAATGAATCTGGAGAATAACAATGGGCAGATTAGATGCCTTCTCATTATTAAGAACTGTTGAAGTAGGAAATACAAATGACAATAGCACAGATGACCTAACTCACTAGTGACCTAACTCAGTAACTAACTAGGGGTGAGACTACACTCTTCAACACACCCGCTTAATCTCAATTGGTAGTACATCACCAACACTCTCTATGCCAAAATATTTACGTTGGTCTATGTCTCAACTAGGCTTACATTTCATTCAAAAAATGTTAGCTTCACTTTCTTCCTTGAAGTGTACTTGGAATTCTTCTTCTTAGTCTTCTAGATCTTGATGCTAAGTAGTTATTCTTCTTCATATTCTAGAACATAGTGCAAGTCTTCATCTTTTTTTTCAACATGATTCTTCTAGATGTCATCTTTACCTGTACATTGAAAATTTTTGTTAGAAAAACTATGAATATATTTCATCTTTTCTTGGAGAACATTCACAGCTTACTGTTTCTCATTAATGACAACTAATTCATTATTGACTTATTCATTTTCTTGAACCGACTGTGCATCCTTCACTGCTTCTTGAAAAATTGTGGGATCAAAAGAAAACAGAGCATACTGTAGATGCTCATCAGCAATAGGAGCCTGCTCATATATCTCCCTCAAACTTCTAGTTTTCTGGTTTTCAGGTGGACTACATGTTGTTGTTTCTTTGGTGCTGTTTCCAAGTGGTTGTTTCTCATTCTCAGCAACTGTTGTAGCTTCTATGCTGCTATCATTTGTCTCTTGCTCGAAGAGACTATTACTCACATTACTAGACATGTTTACATTGACAGGTTTGATTTCACTGTCATCAACAAACATAATTGGATCAAAAACCTTTCTTGGGATCACATCATCAGTCGATGTCTCATAGACACAGTCATCTTGACTGTCTTCCACTTCAATGTGGATTCCTAGAGATCTGCCTGACTTACAAAGTCATCTTCCTCTATGGTTGGTTCCTCACTGAAGGCTTCTTTCAGTGTATCCCATGCTCTCTTTAGAGTATCAACTTCTACAATGTAATGAAATAGGGAATAGTCTATAATGTCTTGTATGAGAGTCAAGGAAACAATTTTCCTTCTTTCTTTTTCGAACTTTGTCAAAGCATTAAACGTTTCTGGATCAATGAGATCCTCTTCAACTATGAATTAGCAAAAATCATGTAATTTTAACAGATTAATTACTTTCACTTCCCATGCATCATAATCATCTCCATCAAATGTTTTCCATAATATTTCTGGTGTTAAGATATTTCTTACCTCTTCAATTTCTTCTTGTAGTGCTTCTGGTAGAACCATTTTCAAGAATCAATCTTCTCTTCAATCATAGGATTCTTTTTTTACTGAGTAAAAATGTTGATGTAGGAAGGTGATGCAGGAAGGTGTGAATGCTTCCTCAAGATTATGCGGCCTCCCAAAAATCTATGAAACACACGTTTCAATATTTACATGCAAGTTTGGATCATCTCTTGTGCACATCTCGGAGAATCGATCGCTCAACAAGAAATGTGGAATATATCTGCCACTATGAAAAAAAATGGATGGATGGAGTGGATCTGTTGTGTTCAGAGCGGACACCAGTCCTCCACGGTGAGCCCCACTGTCAAACATTGGTTTTTCTCTGTTGAGCAAACAATAAAGGATATAACAGACAGCATAGGAAGCTTTCCCTAGATCTTTTTTTTTAATATTCCAAGCAAATGACGAATGAAGCTCGATCTCAACAAGAATTGCAAAAACAAAATCTCCACTTTTTTTTGTTTTATTCGAGGTGCACTAGCACTCTAGAAAACTAGCGTTGGATTACATGAAATTTGGAAAAATCACCGTGGGTCAGATCTCCCTTCTGATCTAGAGATGAGCTTGAAATCGACATCTATCCAAGAGATCTATGAGAGATGTAGTGCACCTAGAATGGATATCCATGGTAGATCCCAATGATTCCTCCACATTTTTTTATTGTTTCCTCCGTTGAATGCAGATCTAGAGAGTTGCGCCCACCAGCAGAGAAGAAGTTCTCCATGCTTTTTTTATTATTGTTGCCTTCATTGAAGGAAGATCTAGAGAGCACAAATCTAGTGAGCCTACAATGTTATGAAAGAGAGAAGGAGGTCGTCGTTCGGGAGAAAGGTGAAATCTAGAAAGTAAAAACCAATATCCTCCAAGTTTTTTTTTTAGGCTTAGGGAAAAAATAAAAAACAAGAATCAGATCTCGACAATAAAAAAATAGAGTTCCCTAGCTTCATAGGCAATCCACTTCTAGATGGCTTCTGAGTGAGAGATATTTCCACTTTGTGAAAAAGCTTGCCCCAACAATGGACAAATCAGGCCATATGCTCTGATACCATGTGAAAGAATAGAATGAAGCCAGAGAAGCACAATGGGAATATTAGATGCCTTCTCATTATTAAGAACTCTTTAAATAGGAAATACAAATGACAATAGCATGAATGACCTAAATCACTAACTAACTACGGGTGAGATTACACTCTTCAACAAATTTCAATTCGACCATGCAATACATAATTTGGTTTTATGTTGCAGTCACCATTCTTAATAGAGTGAAATCAAATTGGGGAAACATGGCGCAACAAAATTGGAGTATGTCATCATCATAGTGCCATTAAACAACACTTAGTATGCAGACACGAGATCATCATTAATTAAAATCAATTGACAAGATTGCAGAAGAAAATGAGATGTACATAACACAATACAAGGAAAATGAAACAACTAGACAAACAAGAGAGACGCCAATGTACGTGGTTCACCCAATCCATGGGTTACGTCCACAAAACTGTCACATCCTGTGACATTTATTTCATTAGAAGAGTACAATATGCAACATCCATGTTGCCATACTTTCTTTTTGTTCTCTTCATAGACTCTCTCACCAGAGTAATATAACTATTCAATACTCACGTCAAAACTACACATGAATTCTAACCTATTCTTTTCAGTATCCTAAGCAAGAATACCAAGATAGTTTTCAAGGTTTAAGATAAATTGGTAGGTTACCGATCCTTACTCAATTATAGGAATACAATTTAACTTACCTTCATCCTTAAAAATAGGAATACAATTTAACTTACTTTCATACACACATAAGGAAGCAGCAGATATCATATAAGTGATGGACTAAGTAATACAAGTGCATACCATGGCTTGGAAAGTCCAATGCAGATCTAGATTGGGTGTCGCATTCAGATGCAATGTATAGAGCTGATACTGACACTGAAACCATTTTCAAATGCCACATCAATAGCTCATCACCTGTAGATTTATACACACTAACTACAACACAACATAAACAAACCCCATCCTATGTCAATCTTGGAGGACATGATTATCACTTAGATTTGGAAATTTTAGCACAATTTAGACCTCCATAGCTATATACAAATCATCCACGTGGACACTACTCCATATCCTTCAACACATTTTTCAACAGACTAAACACACGATAGAGTAGTGTACATAGCAACAGACTATAAGATAAGGGAACCATACTGAGGTAATGGTCTACTCTCAAACATAAAGTAAGGGTAATTAAACTACCTGCGAGTAATCCATCATAAATCACACAACATCCCACATAGTAAAAAGCGTGAAGAAAACTACCCAGGATTTCTCGGCACTACCCAGCTTATCGTTATTATTGGCATATCAATCACCATCCTAAAAATAAATGCCTTAGAGCATTCGCGGTGATTCATGGCAGCAGCCTACCAATCTCAATAATGATCCATTCGTTTAGAGAATTCAACAGCAAAAGAGGGAAAAATGGATCTTTCTTTCAAATATGACTACGTATGTTTAGGAGCTGATTAAAACTAGCAAAATCGGCACATAATTGGACCGCTTCATTTGCAGTGTAATTATGTATTGTATGTTGGAATAATAAGAGAACTTTGAGTGGCGTGCATAGCTAGATTCATTTCCTATCAGTGACAAAATCCAGAGAATGGTGGGTGGGGTTTATGAGAGGAGAGAAATCCTCCTCCACACATGGAATCATTGTTATCTTGACAAGCATGATACATCGGTTTAAATTATCCCTATATGGCATGAATTTACTGTTTCCAATATTAACGATTTCAACAGGTTTGAAATGTTTGTAGCTCTGTTCCATCATGTGATTTTGGATGCCACAGAAATAGAAAGGTTCGAGCCATCTTAAATAAAGAAACAAAGGAGGTTGTGATGATACTCATTGTGTCTACTAGGTTAAGATCCATCTGAAATAGACAGAGGGTTATTGATTTACATAAATAATTCTATATCCTAGCAGTATATGATCCAAGCAGTATTGAATCCCTCTATATGTAATATAATCAGAACTATATAGGCAGGTAGTGATTACACATAAGACATCATGGGGTTAAACCAATGCAGATTTAACATCGAGAGGATCCTAAATAGTTCAAATAAAAAATGTGGATCCTATCTCAACACGCAGGAAGAGGATCACATAAAGGGAGGATATTCTTATTCGATTTAAAACAATGCCACTAACCATTACCCTGAGGGTCACCTCAAAGGATCTAGTTCAGCGGTTCCATGTCCCGCGAGTCCAAACCCACATGTAGAGGATGGTATAAAAAAAGGGGGTCTTCTTATCCATTCAATGAACTTTGATTCCCACAATACTATGGAGGGATAGAAGAGAAATAAGATAGAATCGGGCTTATAAATTCTAGGTTCAACGAATACAATAACAACACAAGGATAAATTCAGAATGGATCTATTTATCCATTCAATCGATAACTATTCTAAACCACATAATGAGTTAACAGCCGAGTTTTGAAAAAAGAAAAACATCATAAATATCTATGAAATTGAGATGTATATCATAAACCTATCAAATAAAAGAGTTAACAGATATATTACCAATGAGAATTCCGATCTGGTTATGCAGCTTCGACTATTGTGCGAAATTAGCTACCTCTAGCAAGGACTCGAATGCCATTTTCCCAGACTTCTTCCTCCCTTTAGTAATTTGGTAGCTCTCTTCTTCCTAGTCTGCTAGTGCATGTGGTACTAAATCCATAACCCTTTTCCTCCACTTATAACCACATCTCTCTCAAAATGGATTTTGTACTTTTTTTTAGAGGGCGCCTCGCAATTTTATTTTAAAGTAATGTCTTTATTGATCACAACCTTAAAGGTTTTTTCCATAATCATAACTATTTAAGCACTGTTTTATTTACCTTTAAATATTAAATATTTAAAGATAAATTATTCTCCTTAAAGGTTATTTGAGTATTTATATTTTCTACTAACCAACGAAATATCTCATTAGATTCTTCCATATGCATATATATATAAATTAAGAGGGAGAATTCTTCTTTTATTTTAATACTCTCTTTAGCTATCGATAGCTAGTTTATTTACCATTATTGTCTTAATGGGTTGTCGTAAATTTGTAATGGTAGATTTTACTTACCATTAATCCGGTAAGGATTTCTCTTGCAACGCTCAATGGAAAACCAAAGAGAATGCGCCTACTTCCTAAATACTTTAAGTTGAAGGGCGAGGCTTTCTAATTGGTTTGTTTATTTCCTTCTTTTTTATTGGCATGTCATGAGCTCCGAAGTGACTCCAAGATATCTTCCCTAGATTCTCCAAGGCTTCACTCATCCTTTCCCTTATCTCCTAGTGGAATCGGTTTTCCCACTGTTAAGTCGACATTAATGTCTCTCGTATCCTAAGTTTACAACTTAGGTAATTAACTCCTATATATTACATGGTATTGGTTTCTGGTGGGGCCTTGGCCTTGAGCTCGTCACCAGAAACAAGTATAATACGTGTTCACAATCACAAAGTATTTAGGGGTATGCATGAGGGATATTACAATACATGAATTTCAATCTTTTGCATTAACATTTAATAATTGATTATGGCATGATTTCAATGTTCTTTTTCCAAATAATATGCCATAAGTTATTTCTTGAACATAGAGAAAGAGCACAATAGAAGAAGGAAATAAGAAGCTAAACATATTTCCCAAACTAAATTAGCTACACGAAGATTTGGTGAGCAAAATCAATTGAATATCATAAGATAAACACAACAAAAGAATTTACAAGGATACAGCGTTTTCTAAGATGCAAAGTTCTTTCCATTAAAAGAATTTACAAGGATACAACATTTATAATATTTTTCTTACATGCAAAGTTCTTTTCATTAGCGTGTCATTAACATTTCCAAAATCACATAATTCCATTTTTTTCCATTTAGCTGAACCAATAGTATATCATAACTTATCTCTTAAACATAAAGCAAGAGCCACAAGAAAACCTGAAATAACCTAAAATAAGAACAATACCACTGTGACATCGAAACAAATATATTTTCTAAACTAAATTAGCGATATCAAGAGTTGGAATAATTATAAAATCAATTGAATATAATAAGCTGGTTGAGGCAACGGAATTTCATAATTTAGCTACCTGGAACATTAGAATATGGCAAGTTAGCTATGGCAAGAGCTGCTACGAGAACAATATCATAATGAATTCCAAGCTGATTTAATTTGATGGTCACGAGACTTACATTTTGTAACATATGATATTATTTTGGTGAATGTGCAAACATGCCATTAAGTTTGTTTAGCATTGTTCAAAAGCAACTTTAATATAGGATTAAATACTCTTATCCTATTTTATGAATGCTATCACCCTATATCTTTGTTTTTAATGAAAATTGTTTTCTTGTTTCCTAGAATGTTTCTGTAAGGCATGGTTGGCTATTGGAAAATCATAAATGCAGGTCAAGCATCATCTTAGCGTGCCAGGATGCACCAACATAATGGTTCTACTTTGAATTTGTCAAATTGTTAGATTTTCTAGATGTAATCACAATATCTGTAATGTTCCAAGTCTGGTGTACAGACCTGAAAGCTCTCCAATTCTGTTAATTGTATTAAAATTTCTGAACTGGAAATAGTTTACGCAATGACTCCTTTGACTGGGAAAATAAAGGGTTTATTCTGGGAAATTTTGCAGACAAAAGGAGTGAGCAGCGGGCAGCAACCAAAGACAATCAGACATTGAATTTCCTCTCCCCTAACACATTTAGATATGGTGCCATTTAGGGTTCAGAATCCGCACTGTGGAAACGTACTATCACGCTTCTGGGCAGCCAAACCGTGCAACTAAGGAGAGTAGTTCGGTCTGTTTCAACCAGGGGATTCTGGAAACTTGCAGAGGTTTATTTCAGCATTAATATTACATTAATAAAGGATTTATACAGTTCATTGATGTTCTGGAAAGTTCTAACAAGTTTCGGTTGAATTTGGGATTTTTGGCAGTTTTGGCCAAGGAGAACCCAGCACAGAGGAGGATGCAAGAGGGTGGTATGAACCAAACAAAAAATGGTTCTGGAGGTTGATATGGGAAATTAGGCCTGTTACTGACCTACAGGAACTTACAGAGCTCAGTTTGAGTTTACGGAACCTATTTTGCATCA
Organism: Pseudotsuga menziesii; assembly: GCA_001517045.1. Lineage (NCBI taxonomy): Eukaryota > Viridiplantae > Streptophyta > Pinopsida > Pinales > Pinaceae > Pseudotsuga > Pseudotsuga menziesii. The sequence continues at coordinate 48,544 of LPNX010471999.1, read as the reverse complement.
GTTTCAATAAAACTAGTTATTAAAAACTAGTAATCTAGCTAGGGTCTAAAACAAGCAGTTAAATCATCTCAAATGCATTTCTGTAAAACATGGGAACTTTAACAGGGGTAAATATCAGTTCATTTAATATGTAAAATCCCTTCAATCACTTCCCCAACCTGACATATTCCTTATAGCACTCATTTTATTCAATTTCCCCCATACATTGCTAGAATAGGCATTTTAGGCAAAACTGAAGACAAGAATCTTTATGGACAGAGATTTTTCGACCTGATACATGTAATTTACAGAATATTTTGACCCTACAGAACATAAATTACATCACTCACTGACCATTACAAGGATGCTCCAAAATACAGGGCACAAGGCCCAGGACATGACCGGCAAGAGTGGTTATGAGCACAGGTGAAGCATGGGATTCACTGGAACTCAAACTGAACTCAATGGAGGCTGTAATAACTTCTGGAATAATCTTCAATGGCTGAAACTAGCGCTCCATAAACCTGCAATAGAGAGAAAGGGATATAGAAGAGAAGGGAGGAGGGGTTTGGGGACCATCACCCAATGTTCTGAGGCACAACACTCAGAGAGTATGCTCACATAGCATAACCACAATATCAAATCATCCAAACTGAATCAATGGGTTTGAATTTATCTTTTATAGACTTATCAATGACCTGCTTAGTAAGTTGAGGCCAATGGTGACCTGTGAGAGCAAGTCAACCCCATGGATGACCTAACCCTAGCCACAAAAGCGCCCCCTTTGGGAAATTAGGCAAGTAGGACCATGTGGAATTGTTTCTAATTCCAAATAATCCTTCACAATTAGAAACTGCGCCCTCCCTTAGTCAAAATATGCCTCTTTTGAGTTATGACAACTTTATGCTTTTCTTGGCTCATAAGGAAACTCTTTCTTTCCTTAAAAATAACTTTCCTACTTTTAACTCTTTCTGCTTTTTCTGCTTTTAGGAAAATTCCCTTTATTCTCTTTCTTTCTTTTGTCATGGACTTTCTTATTTTTACCAAGGAAAGTTTACTAGCTTTCCCCAATGCACCCTCTTGACATGGCAGCCTTAATTCCACATCATTATTGTGCATAATAAATAAAATTGCTGAAATAAAATTAAATACATGCCTTAGAACAATTATTAGTAAAAATTTATCCTAGGAGGAATAATTAATAACAACTTGAGCCCCTAGGAACTTAGCATGGTCAACACTTTTAATGGTCAATTTAAGGGGACATGACAGTCCTCCCCTCCCAAATCTGCTTGTCCTCAAGCAGAAGCACCACAGAGTGCTGCAAATTTGTCCACCATGTTTCTTCTGCACCACTCTGATCATAGTCATTTATTTGATGACACTTCATTTAGCAAAATTTCCAACCCAGTTAAAGTAACTAAGTAGAATTCCTGGATCCCATGGCTTCCTCTGCAAGGACCCAAATTTTTCTGCCACCTTTTGAACTCTGTCATTCCTAAGAATGCCTGGATCCCATGGTTTTATCTGCCTCCTTCCACCCATCAATAAAAACAACAAAATTTTATCATTGTAGAGGAGGAAAATGAGGTTATAAAAAGCATACCACCATACTAGGAGCTCATCTCTCCCCATGCCAAGCTAAACATTTTTCAAACTCTCCCACCAAACATGGAATTCCTCATCTACTATCTTTGTTCTGGTGCAAGACCTCAACATTATGCTACTTGTTCCACCAAACCGACTCAAGTGGAACTTCCTTTTATAGCCATGCATGATGAAGACATCAAATAGATGCCTCTGATGTTTCATGTACACATAGAAAGGTAATGGTGAAATTTTCATACCACATGGTTGAACCATTAAGTCATCAATGGAATATGTGGGAGCCTCCTGCTCCTCATGTGGAATCAATAGGAAAAATCCTTTCACCCAATTTTCATCCCCACATGATGTGGCTGAAATAGAAGTGTGGGGTGAATAATTGTGAGCCAAATCCCTATAATGCTCATCAATCAAGATAATGGATCCACAAATTCCTCCATTAGTTTTCTGAGTGACAGTGTGATCATGTGCCTCCTCCAAAATTGTACAACATTTTCCTAGAGGCAACTCATAATCTCTTAGGAACCATGCAAGTGCTTGATCTTCATATTGCTCGACCTCAAACTTCTCAAGCACATGAAAATCGGAATGCACCTCATGTGCATGTATACGAGAGGTATATAATAGCTGCAAAATAAGTCTTCGTTGCTGTTCACATGTCAAGACAATGTCAGTCACAACAAAAGAATTATTGTAGAAATAAAAAAATTTCCCTCCCAAGGTCTTCATTCCAAATATGTCTCTATGGAACTCAACAGGTGCTCCCCTCTTCATCCAATGGCTCAACTCTCTGCCATTGATCCAAGGGTGCAAAAATCCATCAATTGACCCACACATTGACTGTATGTGTAGATTTGATGCCTTCTTTTCAAAAGTGGCTGCACACACATGACATAAAATTTCTTAAAAACAAATTAAAAACAAATTTCTTGCAACAAGACATAAAATTTCTTGCAACAAGACATAAAAACAATATTAAAAACAAATTTCTTGCAACAAGACATAAAATTTTTACCTTCTCTATTTTCCTCTTCTATGATTCCTCTATCCAACCATCCAGTGGATGAACCAGAGATATTTATTGCTGATTTATATGGTATATAATGATCCATCTATTCTGCAATAGGATCTATTTCCCATGGGGACAAATCATGATCCCCCTGTTGTGCATGTGACACAAACCAGAAAAATTTCTTCACCCACTGTTCATTCCCCACTGGTGTTTCTGAATCTATGACATGTGGGAAAGAACTGTGAACCTTCTTTGCATGTTTGCAAACTTCAGTAATCATACTTATGTCTGCAATTTTTTCATTATTGGATGGCCCAAATTGGGTGCTCTCATCCCACTCTTCCATGGGAGAGTGTATGTCTTCAAGGAACAACTCAAGTTTCCTTGGAAAGAAATCAAGTGCTTGGTTCTCATAAAAATGTTCTGCACAATCTTTAAGCACATACTGAATAGAATGCTCCTCATGGTCCACCCAATCATGAGGTTCCTCCATGCCATTTACCCAAAAGGGATGACTCTCAGGAAAGATTGAGGATTCAGTCAATTCTTTCCACTCTTGTTGGAATTGTTCTATCTTCATTTGTGATTCTAAGAGGGCACTTTGAGTGTATCTCAAAGAATCTTGGGTGGCCAACAATTCACCTTTCAGCTTGTAGTTCTCTTCTTCATATATGCAAATACTTTCTTCATTATGCAGTGATGCTTCCCGCAATAACTCAACAAGCTCAAACATATCATTTTTATCTGAAAGCAATTGCGAGAAATTACCTTTGATTGTGGACATTGCTTTCTGGATATTCTCCATGGCTTCAAAGGAAGATTGGTCTTCCATTAAAGCAGCTTCCCAACACATCTTTGAAACTGAAGCATGAGTGTAATGGAGAATTTTCAAGGCCTCTTGGATCTTTTGTTCATCCATCTTCAATGACCCTGCAAGAAGATGAGGTTCTTGTAGATGTTCCTCCTCTTCATTTTCCATCTTTAGATTCATTTCATGCAGTGCACTCGAGGTTTTGAAATCTGATCCATATGTTGTTTCTGCAATATATTCATATTCTAAGTCCTCAACAACATAATTTGGGCTGCAATTTAACTGCTCATTCATCCTTGGTGCGCCAAAAAGATATTCTCTCAAAGTTTCATCCTTCATACTACATTCATTTTTTACACCAGAATTTTGAACCTCGTCACTAGGGGGCTCAACCATTCTGAATTCTTCACTGGAAGTGGCTGCCATATCAGACTTACACAATGTCACATAAAAATCATAATTTACTAACTCACCATGTGTGATTTTATCCTCCTTATGTGGTGGAATTATGATGGCTTGTTCACCCACCCATTTCTCTGCTTCACACCCTACTGAGATGTACTCATTTTGTGCTTCCTTGTGAGGCTCAAGGGGTGACTATAAATCTGAATTATGTTTATCTTTTGGATCAGATCCAAAAGATGTCTCACCATCATCAATCTGCCCCATATCTTCTGCACTTATCTTGAAATCAGCCACAAAGAAATTTGGATTCATCTCACCTTCCACGTTACCACCAACTAGATGTTGGACTATTGGATCTTTAGTTGTGCATGGATCTTCTTTGTCTCCTTCTGATGGAGGATTTGGTGATTCATCACCCTCATGGATGCTGCAAATACGCTGATCTCTCTTTCGGGAAAACCCAAATAATTTCTCAAAGAAATCATGTGCAGATGACTCTAATAAATCTTCACTTTTGGTCCTCTTTTCTATTCCTTTACTTTGAGAAGTGGAACAACTTAGTTCCTTTCTTGATGGATTATTGGTATTCAAAGAACCTACATGTGTTATTGTTTTTGAAAACATAGGCTCTCTGTATTTATTTCCTTCATGCTGAGAGACACTCCTACTCCCTTTTCCATGTTTGCTTGCCAACTGCTTGGCAAGGAATTCTCTAGTCTCTTGATTTGTCTGAATGATGCTTTGGGATACATATTGCATCCCTTTCAACGTTCTTTGCATCAAAATTATTAAATCTTCTTGATCATCCATTTTTGAATGCTCTTCTTCATACAACTCAAATTCTAAATCTTCCATGAATGGAACTAATTCCACAACTGCAACTTGAAGATATTACTGAGCTACTTTTCCACTGAGAGTTACTTTCCACAGGATGAGCCAAGGAAAGTGCTTTGATACCACTGTAATGTTCCAAGTCTGGTGTACAGACCTGAAAGCTCTCCAATTCTGTTAATTGTATTAAAATTTCTGAACTGGAAATAGTTTACGCAATGACTCCTTTGATTGGGAAAATAAAGGGTTTATTCTGGGAAATTTTGCAGACAAAAGGAGTGAGCAGCGGGCAGCAACCAAAGACAATCAGACATTTAATTTCCTCTCCCCTAAAACATTTATATCTGGTGCCATTTAGGGTTCAGAATCCGCACTGCGGAAACGTACTACCACGCTTCTGGGCAGCCAAACCGTGCAACTAAGGAGAGTAGTTCGGTCTGTTTCAACCAGGGGATTCTGGAAACTTGCAGAGGTTTATTTCAGCATTAATATTACATTAATAAAGAATTTATACAGTTCATTGATGTTCTGGAAAGTTCTAACAAGTTTCGGTTGAATTTGGGATTTTTGGCAGTTTTGGCCAAGGAGAACCCAGCACAGAGGAGGATGAAAGAGGGTGGTATGACCCAAACAAAAAATGGTTCTGGAGGTTAATATGGGAAATTAGGCCTTTTACTTACCTACAGGAACTTACAGAGCTCAGTTTGAGTTTATGGAACCTATTTTGCATCAGTTTCAATAAAACTAGTTATTAAAAACTAGTAATCTAGCTAGGGTCTAAAACAAGCAGTTAAATCATCTCAAATGCATTTCTGTAAAACATGGGAACTTTAACAGGGGTAAATATCAGTTCATTTAATATGTAAAATCCCTTCAATCACTTCCCCAACCTGACATATTCCTTATAGCACTCATTTTATTCAATTTCCCCCATACATTGCTAGAATAGGCATTTTAGGCAAAACTGAAGACAAGAATCTTTATGGACAGATATTTTTAGACCTGATACATGTAATTTATAGAATATTTTGACCCTACAGAACATAAATTACATCACTCACTGACCATTACAAGGATGCTCCAAAATACAGGGTAGGAGGCCCAGGACATGACCGGCAAGAGTGGTTATGAGCACAGGTGAAGCATGGGATTCACTGGAACTCAAACTTAACTCAATGGAGGCTGTAATAACTTCTGGG